>QJOA01000386.1:0-60361 GCA_004155915.1 Monosporascus sp. CRB-9-2
GACTCTCTTCCGAGGTTTCGCGTCCGAACCTCTACCACATGTTCCAGCATCCCAATCGCCTTCTGGATCTGCCTGTCGTCGAGGTATGCCGTTGCAAGTACTTGTTCCGACGTCAATCGAGAGTGGTCCTCTTTAGCCAGTGTCCGCGTCCGGACCTTTACCACATGCTCTAGCATCCCAATCCCCTTCTGAATCTGCCTCTTGTCGAGGTATGCCGTTGCAAGTACTTGTTCCGACGTCAGTCGAGAGTGGTCCTCTTCAGCTAGTATCCGCCTCCGCACCTCCACCACGGGCTCCAATACCGCGATCGCCGTCTTGATCTGCCTATCGTCGAGGTATGCCGTTGCAAGATCGTGTTCCGACGTCAGTCGAGAGTGGTCCTCTTCAGCCAGTGTCCGCCTATGCACCTCTACCGCATGCTCCAGCATTCTAATCCCCTTCTGGATCTGCCTGTCGTCGAGGTATGCTACTGCGAGCCAGTGTTCTAGCGTGAGCTGAGCCTCACAATCTTTGGGGATCCGGCCTTCCCGCCATCTTTGTGTCTGCTTTAAGCACCGGATTGCGTCTTTGAATCGTCTGTCAATATAAAAACATTTCCCGACTTGATAGAAAAGATTATATCGTTCGTCTATACTATACCCGTCACTCTCATCTAGCAGTCGTACCGCATGTGGTATATAAGCTCTCCAGAGTTCACGATTCGCTTCATCACTGTCTGGAAAGACCGCAGTCATGTGTCGAAGGGCATTCATTGTCGTCTGTCCAGGGTCTTGCTTTCGATTCCAAACCTTGGCCGCAACATGCACTAACCTGTGCATGTCGTACAGCTGGTTCCCACGGTCCGCGAGAAATGCGTGCCCACATAATGTGCCAATCGCATAGTCCATACTTGCCTCCGTCTGTGTTCGAGGAAGGAGCGAACGAGGAATGCCTCGGGGCTCAATGAGCGACACGAATAAGAGTAGATCAGCCGCGGTGGGGTCAGTCCGTCTATTTTGCTCGAATGATACTAGCCAAGTGGTTGCCACTGCATTTTGCGAGCCACGGTATCTCGTATTGTCATGGAACTCTATACTCATTAGGCTGACCATCTCTTTTTCTGTACTTCGCAGTAGCTCGAGATACCTCTTCAGAGACACCCGGTTCCGGTTGAGATATGCCGCGGCTTGTGCGATCGCCAGTGGGAGATGAGTAAGTTCTTTGAGTAGCTCCCTAGTCATTTCCTCGTCTTGTAACAACTGTTTCCGGATAACCGACTTGGTCAGGAAAGTGGTCGCTTCTTCCAAGTTTAGTTCTTCGAGCTCGATCACATCGGTCTCCGCCACCGACAGAGCTACGTCTCTTGAGCGCGTCGTAAATAAAACAACACAGTTCTCGCTCATAGGAACATATTGGTAGATCCCTTCCGGTGCTGAATCGGCCGGTCCGTAGAGAACGTCCATGTCGTCGGCATTGTCAACGAGCAGGAACCACTTTCTATCACTGTCCCTCTCGAAATGCCTCAAGAACGAAGTCTTGATATCTTCATCGTCCGTCTTCTTTTCGATACCTATGCGCCTCGCCACCTCCGTGACTGTCTGCTCGAAACTCTCCAAGCTAATTGCAGGAAGCCAAAGCACGGAATGCTCTGGCTGATGCTCCTTTACCCAGTAGGCAAGCTGCAGGGCCACCTGAGTCTTGCCCATGCCTCCTAGGCCGACGACCGCCAGTTTTTGACAGCTCTCATAACCGAATAATCGCTCTCGAATCTCGCTTAGAATCTCATTTCGCCCAGTAAACCTCTTATTCTTAGGAAAAGGTATACAGCACCAACGATCAATCTTATCCTTAGCATGGCTAGATTCTCCTATAATATTCGTAGTCAGTACAGCTCCAACCAAAGTCGAGGCATGTAACCAAAGACAATTCAGTATTCACCTCGGTCGCGTTCATGGCGATGGTCAACCTCTCTTTGGAGCCGATCAAATGCCTCATCCTCCCCTTCGCCGTATATCAGCGGCATGTGCACACCAAGAATTCCCAGCAGAGAGTAAGCTCTATCCTCTGGGCGTGTTGTTCGCCGAGCATTCGACCATGATATTCGCTGCTCGATCGTAAATTCCGGTAGTGGAGAGAGTTGGAGAGCCCGAAGTGGAATGCGGGTAACTTCATGAATTATGTGTTCAAGCGATTTCTTGTCTCCGAGTCGTTGGTGATTGGACGAGAAGAACTCAACCTGTGATGGGGCAATGAGTTCTTGAAGCGTCCATCCCCGAGTGAACCACCTGCATTTCTTGAACGCCGATTTCCACCTCGATCGAGACAGTTCGTCACTGTTGTCTTTGTATACGTCTGCGAGATATACATAGCACCTTTCCGCCTTTCGGTACCAGTCGAACATGGAGTTGATGGCCTCCGTCAGTTCGGCAGAGCTGGTTTTGTCGATGCAGCAGGTGTCAACCCAAAAGTATTGAAGACCATCACGCTGAGCCTGCTGTCCGCAGAATACGATTTTCTCGTAGCCAATCTTATGCTTCCCCCTTTTCTCCATCAACTCTTGAAAGGTGACCTCCTCACCATCACGCCCCCAAGTGTGCGATAGTACCGCATATGGTGGAATGTCGTGTATGAGGTTGTCTGTGAGGATTAATTCGTCGTTACCTCGAAGCTGGAGGAGGCGCATCGTCGGGCATGGATTCTGCAGGCGACGGTTGGGCTACTTGCAATCGTGGCTGCTAGCGGAGCAGTCAAGATCGTCACCACGTTCATCAGCGTCGGTGCGAAGGGGAGTGCAAAGGGGAGTGCAGATCCGTGTGCGTTCACTTTGTTCGCTTGTGTGCCCTCTACCGATACAAAGCTGTTGCACTGGTGTAGAATCATTTGAGGCTCTATTGTTCGCTAACACGTAGAATATCTTGCGGCTGAGCGCCATGTCGCAGTCGAGAAACCCCGCACCACGACATGCTATCGACCAATAAGCGTGGTCAACTTACGATGGCCTACAGCGCAGTGAAGCTTGAGAGAGAAAGTCCACAGAAGCGATTTAATGCGCATTACAATAAGGAAACGGGTTCAACGGCTAGCCTGGACGACGTTGAAATAGAGTTCCGACTTGAGCTGCAAGGTTTAATCTTTTTTACTGTAAATGTTCCGCTATTACGCGAGGATCCGACGGATGTGGATATGTGGGTAAGTTTTGGATCAGCAGACGATGCACCCATCGCATTGCAATGGCATAAATCGTTCGTTACTGTACCGCTTGTACTGTACTCAGGATATGTTTATTCATGCATAAAATAAGCAGGCCCAAAAATGGCTCGGTACTTGTAGGGTTGACGAGGTAAATTAGCTCAGCGAGTACGCCTGCTATGTGAGTCCCGAAAATACGCAAAAAGAGGGAAATGAGAGGGCGCTGATTCGCTAGGCACTATACGTCAGGGGGCATTGAGAGCCAATTCAATTGGAGCCGTATCGGAGATCAAGCGACCAATCAGCCTCTGGGTGATTGCAACCATTTCACGTGTAGCTTGGATCTTCTACAAATGACAAGAGACGAAACCTATCACATAAATCTGGCTATCATTTGAAGGTACCTATGAATGACATGCCTCAAATGATCATGTACAGAAAGCAAGGAAGTTGTAGTTTCCTCCGTGAAATGTTGAAGTGCTATAAAAGCGGCTTATATCACCACCTTGCGTAATATATGATCCTGCTTAGCTGTGTCAAGCCTCTCAAGTTGCCCAGATTGGATTTATGGCCTGGATGGTTCTGGTGTAGTCTGTGTCTCATGAGGCGTATAACTGGATAATGATCAATCGTGTACAGAGTACGGTCATTCAGGAATCGCCTAAGCAACACTGCATGAGCAGCTGTCCGTAATGATGAATATATAACTGAGTCTTTTCTTATCCGAGTCAACCCCAGTCTATTGATATACAAGGCTTTGTCTACACATCACAGAACCTGCTCTACCCCAACTCCCTTCCTTTCTAACTCTCCCCCAAGACTCCCTTCCTTTCTAACTCTCCCCCAAGACTCCCTTATTCAGACCCGCCGAACTCCTTACGACCGGCCTTGGAGTTAAGGTATTCGTTCCTACGGCTGTCAGTCCCCGATTCCGTAACTCACATCTCAGTAATGGTATATCCGTACCTCTCGGTCGCCCAGTTCATGGCGTAGTAGAAGAAGACGAGGGGAGGGGCCCAGTAGAGGACCTGGTGGCGGAATCGTCGCCACGAGTTGAAGATGGCGGCATGGGTCGCGCCGGCGAGAGGGTTCTGTCGGTTAGGGCTCATGGCGTAGGAGATAATGCCCCGTTGCTTCATGCCACCTGGAGATACCGTCTCGTCAGTCCCTCCGATCTCCTTCTTAATGTAGTCCCACCGAACACCATGTCCCATGCTAGCTTGCAATGTCGAGTAGATGCCAGGTTCGGCGGGCGCAGCTGCCTTTCATTTTTATTCCCCAATGGGCATCGCTCGTTTGTTCGAGGGGTCGCCATAATACCAGATGCCTGACTTCCATCGAAAGTCACTCACCAAAGTTGCCCCAGCCGCCGAGGTACCTGAGGAAGAATCCAGTAAGCAATTGATCATTATAGACCATCCGCAGACACCGAGAACATCAGGCGCCCCTCCTGATCAACCCCGCCGGTATCGAGGAGAGGCCGCAGCTCCATGTTTCCGTCAGGGTGCCACGGGAGAGGCGACTTACTTCTCATGCTTGCCGAGCGGGCTCTCGCCGCCGGCGGCCCGGAGAATCTGAGTAGGACGCATCGTGAATGTGAAGTGCCGCGGAGGTGTGCTGGGTTCGCAGAGGGTCGTGAGGAGGGCTCAGGTCAATTTGACTGAAACTTGCGACGTCAAATTTACGGTAGAGAGAGAGACACAATCACCAAGATCACCAACGTTAGCCTTGAATGGAATCCTGCTAACCCCAGTTATGTATGGAACTAGTACTAGCGAGCCCAGCTGATTCGAGGTCCTGAGTTCTGAAGAGCCCCGCCAAAAAGTTCATCCGCGGAAGCACTGACCACCTCCTTTCAGGGATGCCCGCCATTGCAGCAGCTTCCGCGATAAGATGCTTGATTCCTTGATGGAAGGAAGAGCCGATCGATTTATATGTTAGTGCTTGCCCGTCGAACCCGAAGAGTCCAGCCGGGAAGCATCGCATTTCGACCAGGTACCTTCACTATAGCAAGCAAGCAAGCTAGAAACTAAAAGCCCTCCCGAGTTTGCATACCATATCGACCGACCGACCGACCGGCCAACCCGAAAAATGGCCAATCCCCTCCTCAACATCTACCGCTGGGCGATACCGGCGGCGCTCGGCGTCGCGGCCGTGCAGTCGAGCATATACGACGTCAAGGGCGGATCGCGGGCCGTGATCTTCGACCGGCTCCAGGGAGTCAAGGAGAGCGTCGTGGGTGAGGGCACGCACTTCCTGGTCCCCTGGCTGCAGCGCAGCATCATCTTCGACGTGCGCACCAAGCCGCGCAACATCGCCACCACCACGGGCTCCAAGGACATGCAGATGGTCAGCCTCACGCTGCGTGTTCTCCACAGGCCCGACGTCCCGAGCCTGCCTAAGATCTACCAGGTAGGTTGACTTCTCATCGTTACTACCAGAGCCTCTGCTATTATTGGAAGGAGTGCGTGTTGGATAAATGCGACAGTGAGGATCAAAAGGAGACGTAGTTACGGATTACCATGGGCGAGGAAGGGGGGTAGCAGCAGCAACGGAACCCAGGAAAGCGACGATATGTCACAATAGACGCACACTAACGAACTCAACACGCAGAACCTAGGAAACGACTACGACGAGCGCGTGCTCCCCTCGATCGGCAACGAGGTGCTCAAGGCGATCGTGGCGCAGTTCGACGCGGCGGAGCTCATCACGCAGCGGGAGGCGGTGTCGCAGCGGATCCGGGCGGACCTGACGAAGCGGGCGTCCGAGTTCAACATCGCGCTCGAGGACGTGAGCATCACGCACATGACCTTCGGCAAGGAGTTCACCAAGGCCGTCGAGCAGAAGCAGATCGCGCAGCAGGACGCCGAGCGCGCGCGCTTCATCGTCGAGCGCGCCGAGCAGGAGCGCCAGGCCAACGTCATCCGCGCCGAGGGCGAGGCCGAGAGCGCCGAGACCATCGGCCGCGCCGTCGCCCGCTCCGGAGACGGCCTCGTCAAGATCCGCAAGATCGAGGCCAGCCGCGAGATCGCCCAGACCCTCGCCTCCAACCCCAACGTCGCCTACCTGCCCGGCGGCAGGCAGGGCGGCCAGTTCCTGCTGAATGTCGGTCGGGCGTAAGGGGGTGAGAGAGAGGTGGTGGACTGGTAGGAAAGGGAAAGGAAAGTACTGGGGTCGGTGGAGGAACAACTGTGTATATTATTACGTCAGAGACGGGCTTAGGGGGAGTGCCTGTTTCTCTCCACTTCGGGATATCACGAATAACATGTGCCATCATCACGACGAACCCTTTCATTCATTTTTTTATTATATGTGCATCGCCCCTTATATTCGTCCTTGTACAAGACGCTGAGCGTCCCGTAACTAGGGGACTTGTAGAGAACTTGAATTATCGCGAGTTTTAATATTTGCGCTGAAAGCATCGCCTCCCTGACGCCCTGCGCGTATCGTATCTCGTTCTCCATATAGCCGGCCTAACATATCCGGTTAGGATCCGGTCTTCTTCCCAGCGCCGACGTAGGTCCACCCATCCTCCCCAGGCGCGAGGAACTCGCCCTTATCCGACAGCTTCCAGCCCTTCAACTGCATCTTACGCCATTCGTCCCGAACCTTGAGCCTAACAAGCTCGCCGGCAGCCCTGGCGTCCTCGGCGCTGTCGTGGCCCTCCGGCACACCATCCTCGTCGGCGAGGTCCAGCTGGATCTTGCGGCCCAGGTGCGCCTCCGTCAGGTACTTAAGTCCGTTGCGCACCGGCAGACCGCGCTTGTGAGGGTACAGGAGCACCGTGTCGACGACCGTCGGGTGGATAATACGTATGGCGTTCAGGTCGTTCTCAGTCCCGTGACCGATGAGCGGGGTTTCGGGGTTCATGAGGGAGAAGAGGAGATCCCGCGCCGCTTTGGGGGACGGTACGAGCTTGAGCTTACGCTTCGGGGGCTGCGAGGGATCGGAAGACGGGATGATGGCTGGTGTGGGGTCGTCGCCGGGCTTCCAACGCTCGGCGTTGACCATATCTTCAGGCCGCACACCCGAGTATCTTGTGTTGAGATCCAGGGTCTCTCCGACTGGCTGTACTAGGACGTCGAGGAGTTCCTCGCCGCTCGGCCAGCTTACCGCAGTCAGTCGAATGAGCTCGAGCCCATAGACCGTATAGCCCATCTCGCAATCGAAGGCTATTGCTCTGTCCGCAGGGACGTCGGGGTTAGGCGGGGTCTCTGCAAAATTGAGTATGCTCGCAAGCCTCTTGGGATCCGTTGTTTTGAATACATGAGTGTTCGATGTAGTGCAGCCTGCAGACTCCTTATCCTCGACGTTCTGGTGACAGCAGCGGTACTTCCTCTGGCCCTGTGATCTGTCGCCCGGTGGCCTGTCTCCGTAGTAGAGCTTACCGGGATGGTATGTACAACTCCCGTTGGTTGCCAATGCACCATCTTCTTGTCTTCGACCTGGAAAAACTTGAAACCTTCTAGTGCACCTATCACATGTCTCCGTATTGCCTGAGGCTTCAACGGCCTGTCTTGCGCTGCGAATATCCTCTTCCGAGGGCATGGATGTGACGTAGCCAAAACGCTCCAGTCCATTGAGATGCCAAACAAGCCGCTTTACGAACTCAACCTCCTGGGGGGCTGTCAATCCGGTGACGATAGGCTTAGATAGGTCTGGCTCTTCTTTCCCGGCTTGTGTGCTTGCCTCCTGGAGGGCTTTCGTTCGCTCCTCTTTCCACTGAGCGATCGACATGCGTTTGTATGTAAAAATTCTATTCTTCATAGAGTTGGGGTAGACTGTCGGCTTCTTGGTTGCAGTCTCCTGCTCTTCATCCAGAGCCCTAACAATGAGCTCTTGATCTGAGAGCACGAGGTTGGATCCTTTGCTATTGGGATCCTTCTTCAGCTCGTTATTGAGCCGAGTATATTCCTCATGGAGAGCCTTAAGCAGCTTAAGCCTCATATCATGCTGGGCGGGTGACCTCTTAAGCAGACGAGGATTAAGTGTCTCCGGCTTCTTCAACGCTGTCTTGGCAGGTGATTTAGCAGGAACTGGCGACTTCGTTGTAGACGCAGACGTCGATGATGTTGCCTGAGTTGTTGAAGTTTGCGTCTTGGTCTGGGCCAGGGAAGTGGCGCTCCGTTCTGCCTGCTTGCTAGAGGACTGCACATCTCTCTTGAGAGGCGGGGGAGAGATGGGCCTTTTCGCAGGTGTAATTTTGCTTGTAGACGCATCAACGGGGTCTGTTTTAGACAGGATGTTTCCACGTGCTGACTTCCCACGTCCTTCCAACCCCGAAAGTGCGGTATCATGAAGAGAGCCTGGCGATGCGCTTTGAGAGAGCTTCGGGCGCTTCCTAGGACCCTCACTATCCTCGGAAGTTGCGTCCTGTTTCACTGGCTGTGGCCGTCGTGCTGTGTCAATCGGACCTTGCTTGGCACCATCGCGTTCGTGCTTGAACAGGCACTGAAATGCTGTACAGTTATTACCCGCTGGGCAGGGAAGTTGTTTAAGTGACGCTAATGAACTAGCCATGATGACGAGGCCAATGCTGATGAAGAATGCGAAAAGAGGCACAGTTGTGGATGACCAGCAAAGATCCAGGTTCATGTCAGCACTAGTGACAGTTGTTGTAAGAGGACTTCGAAGCCGTTCCCCCAAGTTGAGGATATCAGGAAAAGACCACAGAATGTATAGTGCTGCCCCTGAAAGCGGCGGACCTCAACGTCGAGATTGTATTTCGTCGAGGGTAAGCGCCGACCCACCCAACACAGCTGCTGGTGGCTTCGGGTTCAACTTTTCTGGATGTCGACAACGTGACTTTCCCCTGATGGACAGCGAAAAGATCTGAATTGGACTAAGTAATTATCAAATAAATTGGCGACACCAGATCTGGATATCAGCGACTGTGCGGATGACCTGTTGAAATGGACGGAATGTGTAGGTTCGCTGTTAGGTGGTGACTTACGTAAGTATCCAGCGCTATGTTACAGGTTATTTTAGGATTTTTTGTTATCAAGGCACATGGTCCGTGCCCTAGGTCCTTATTGCTGCGCTCCTACCTTTTTGACATCTGTGCATATGAATGGCGTCGATGCCATAACGGCTTCCAGACGCACCTTCTTATCGCCACCTTAGGGACAATGGGAATTTGTGCCAACAGACGTGCATCTTCACCATCGATCATACCTAGGATCTTGACAATACCTTTAAAGTGATCATAGAACTCCAGAAGCGTATTTACGGAGCGTTAGCTCCCACCAATAGGACGCTCTATTCACGTGCAAAATTACCTGATCGGGTTGGTTGAAAAAATAGCTTTGCATAATGTACTAGGGAAGTATTAAGCCAATTAATTAAGCCGATATGTATTTGAGGGTGTTCATTACACCTGCCTATGCGCCGATTTCATGGGTAGCAGCAGATATATAATTAGTGTTCAGTACTTCGCCAGTATGTTGACATTTTGTTTGATAAGGGTACAAGTGTCAGACAAGTTTAAAAGCTGTAAACGCATAGGTATGTATTATAAGGCAAAAGCAAAGCAGGAGTCGAGGTAAGCAATCCATTAAGATACTGAAAGATAATAGATAGCAAGAACGAATGTGCATACGAGTCTCGGATCCTGAATTTTACCCGTGAATTCCATAAGAACATTACTAAGACACTTATTACGATTATTTTCTCAAAGTACGGCATAGTTCTTCTTCTATATATAGTAATCTCTTGCCAACCGGCAAATCTATACGATTCATCCCGGGTTGCCTACCTGTGCTTTACTATGCGGCATGTCGTCATACTCCGAGTTCCTGCAGTACGCGAATCCCGGGTTCTTGGTTACAGTACTCAGCCAGAGCGGCCTACTAAAAGCATCTAGAGCGGAAACGAGATAAGATTGGTCCCACTCAATTTTCGTAGCGCTGATAAGCCGCCTTGGCAAACCTGCTATTTATTAGGCTACACTGCACCACACCCCCAAAAGCGGCCCCCCTTCAGAACAGCCAAGTAGACTTCCCAAAAGCTAGGTCTCCTGTAAGAGAGTTTCTTTCGGATCGAAGAGTAACATAACGAAAGTATCATGGAGTTCAACGGAGGCAGCCTCGAGGCTGACCATCTCTGTGTTTTGGTTCACGGGGTAAATAAATACGCCGCCCGCTAGAACTCATCATATACTACGTCATCACTAACGACTGGTGCTTATATAGCTATGGGGAAACCCAAACCACATGCGATCCGTCGCGAAAGCTCTTCGGGCGGCTTATTCTGAAGAACAGCTGTATATTCTAGTGCCGGAGCGAAACAAGGGCAGCTTCACGTACGATGGCATCGAGCTCGGTGGTGAGCGCGTGTGTGTGGAGATCGAGGAGGAACTGGAGAAGATCCATAGTAGGGGCGGAAAGATCGCCAAACTGAGCATTGTGGGATACTCTCTAGGCGGCCTAGTGGCACGCTACGCAATTGGACTATTACACGCCAAAGGCGTATTCGACCAGGTTGAACCGGTCAATTTTACAACCTTCGTAACGCCCCATCTTGGCGTGAGGACTCCGTCACGAGGCTGGCACAACCATGTCTGGAACGTCCTCGGGGCGAGGACTCTGTCGATGTCGGGCCGGCAACTCTTCACTATCGACAACTTCCGAGGGACTGGACGGCCTCTGCTGGCCATTCTTGCCGATCCCGACTCGATCTTCATGTCCGGACTGAAGAGATTCAAGCGTAGGACCCTGTATACGAACATCGTCAACGACAGGACCGCCGTCTATTATACGACGGGTATCTCTAAGACGGATCCCTTTACCGACATGAGCAAGGTGAAAGCTAACTACCTGGAGGGGTATGAGGATGTCATCCTCGATCCGCGAAACCCGGTGTCGCCACTGGCACCAAAGGAATCCACAACGTTGGCTTCGGCCACCGAGATGTGCCTCTGGCTCTTCAAGAAGGCGCCGCTGGTAGTGGCACTCGCCATATTCATCCCGGTGGGCTTTGTAGCATTCCTTGTGAACTCACTCGTGCAAACGTTCCGAAGTTCAAGGCGCATCAAACTGCATGAGCAGGGACTGGCTGGGATTCAGGTGCAAAATTACCGAGTACCAATCTGGATCAAAGAGATCCGAGGGGCCGTGGAAGACGCCTACGAGAACCTCAACAGCTCTCAAGACCAGTCGTATCTTAGGTCCTCGGACGACGAAGGGGATTATAGCGATCTGGACAGGGAGGAGACTGAAATCCTGGCACTCGAGCGAAAACAATCGCACCCGAGCTTGCCTACCCTGGCTTTAGCACCTTACCAATTCGCTATGGTGTCTGCCTTGGACAATCTGGGATGGCGCAAGTACCCCGTCTGGATCCATAAGAACGGCCACAGTCATGCCGCGATCATTGTTCGTACGGAGAAACCGAACTTTTCGGAAGGATATATTGTCTTAAAGCATTGGCTTAAGGAAGAATTCATGATTTGAGGAGAAATTCAGGTGAGAGCTGACGGAACCACAAACGGGAGTTTAGGGGATAGAGCGGAGCGGAGCATACATATCTTTATTCGGAGTTCTAGTGATGTGTGTTGGAGCAGATAGATACCCTTAGTGGCTCATAACATAATGGTACTCGTCGCAGTTGGGCTCGATTTAGCATTCTGCAGTAGTCCTCACATATTCCAAAGATCTGACCCGTATTTGACTGTTCCTCTTTGCTTTAAGAGTTTGGGCGTTGCGGCCCCAAAATTACTGGGCGAAGGTTAAAAGCGGGTCTCGGGTCTAGACCTTTAATTTACAGTACGTACCCACTCTGGACCCTGCAGCTCCAGGGGCTCTTGCGTAATGAGCTTCAAATCTGTCAACTAGGTATTCAACTTTGGAGGCTTCAACTTCTATTTTGAAAAGCCATTGAGCAATAGCTGTACAACCCTAAACCTACGTTACGGTTGGGGTGACCACCCATATATGCATGAATATTTCGAGAGTATCGCATGAGGCGGCCAGGGTTACCAGCTCCATGTCTCAACGAACATCGTCGCCGCCGCGTCGAATCACCAGGTCCTCTCTCGCCCGTTTTGCGTACAGCGACAAGAGCTCGACGAAAGAAAACTTGACCCCAGACATCGAAGATGCCATAATCGACATCGATACAGCGGAGGCGACGGCATCGCGTAAGCGCAAACGGACAACCAAGGTTACCACCTCAGTGCTGAAGTCAGAGGGTCACGCGCGCACGGTCAAGGCAGAAGAGGAGGAAGTCGAGCTGCGGTCGCCGCCCCAGAAACAGAAGCAGCAGCGCAAGCCGGCGCGCAAGACGGTGGACCCGGCAACGGGCGCGCCGCGCGTCAGCCCGCCCTCGGACTGGGAGGCCGTGTACGCGGCCGTCAAGGCGATGCGTACAGCGCCGGGGGGCGTGGCGGCCAACGCGGCCGTCGACACGATGGGGTGCGAGCGGCTGGCGGCGGCCGACGCATCGCCGCGAGACCGCCGCTTCCACACCCTCGTCGCGCTCATGCTGTCGAGCCAGACCAAGGACACCACCAACGCCGTCGCCATGCGCCGCCTGCAGACGGAGCTCCCCGCCCACGAGCCCGGCGCCCCGCCGGGCCTCAACCTCGAGAACATGCTCGCCGTAGACCCGGACGTGCTGAACGGGCTCATCTGGGCCGTGGGGTTCCACAACAACAAGACCAAGTACCTGAAGCAGGCGGCCGTCATCCTGCGTGACAAGTGGGGCGGCGACATACCAGATACCATCGAGGGGCTGGTGTCGCTGCCCGGTGTTGGACCTAAGAGTAAGCCATCCTCAGAGTCTCTTCCACCCGTTGTCTCCCGTCCTTACACATATGTATAAGTCTCGTGAACGGGACTCTCGGGCAGTTTAGCCCCTGGATTTATAGCTCTAGATTGGCCGCCAAGGTCCCTAGAAAGAGCAAGCACTGACCCCGCATGCTGCAGTGGCGTATTTGTGCCTGTCTGCAGCGTGGGACCGCACGGAAGGCATCGGCGTCGACGTCCACGTCCACCGGATCACGAACCTGTGGGGCTGGCACTCGACGAAGAACCCCGAGGAGACACGGGCGGCGCTCGAGAGCTGGCTCCCGCGCGACAGGTGGCGCGAGATCAACTGGCTGCTCGTGGGGTTCGGTCAGACGGTGTGTCTGCCGGTCGGCCGGCGGTGCGGCGAGTGCGAGCTGGGCCTCGGCGGCCTGTGCAGGGCGGCCGAGCGGAAGAAGGTCATCGAGGGCAGAAAGACGAGGGAGGCCAAGGTCGAGGCGAAGGGTGATGGGGATTTGGTTGTCAAGGTCAAGGAGGAGGACGAGGAGGTCGAGAAGGATGTCGTCGTCAACGACCCGAGATAATGAACCCGTTGATAAGAATACCTTAAAAAAGGCTTATTTCCGTTACGAATTCCGGAAGTACACGGTCTATTCGAGGACTTCGGTCCTACCGCTATATATTGCTAGACTAACGCAATATCGCGAACACTAACACCATTAATTTTCTCGATTTCACACTCACTATTAAGGCTTTCACGATTGAAGATGCCGTGGCTATAACACTGACCCACAAGTCGATACTTACCCTCCCCAGTCGGCCGAATTACAAACGGTTCCGACCCACCACAAATCAACACAATCTCATCCCCTTCCCTCGCCTCCTTGGGCATCGTGGCGAGAAATCCCTTATTCGTGATACTCATCACTCTTCCACCCATATGCTTCGTAATCAAGCCCGCAGTCTGCGGAGCGAGCGACACAGTGGGCATGAAACACGTGTCTTCCTCGGGATTCCTGGAACGCAATTTCACGACCTGCCTCCAGAACTGGGAAATCAGGTCTCTGTCTGAATAAATGTGGGTTTGTTCCTGCTACATCTCCTGCAATTCTCGGAACTGCGCTCCTTGTGTGGTGGTCCACCATCAACCTCCCGCCAAGATGTCGCTGGTGCAAAGGTCCCAGCCACAGCGACATGGACACGTGGGTTTTTTACCGAGTAAGATGTCGCGGAAGGATAGGGTTTCGCGTGTCCAGACTACGATTGCCGTGTTGGTGTCCTTGGTGTCGGGTTTGGTTAGATGGGAGGCTCGTTTGGACCGTAGCCGAAGGGGTCGCCAACGAGAAGCACCTGATCGATAACAGATCCCCGGACAGTGAGTTCCGTCCCAATAGAATTTATGGACATTCCTGGAGAGGCTGTGGTTTTTCCAATCTCGTCGGAGTGACATGGCTCAAAGCTCTAGTCAAGGACCCAGGACGGAAGGTTTAGTACTTCTGTGCGATTCCTGCGTGCTCCAACAGCTTTATAGCGTTTCCGCTTCGGATTGCGTACTCGGCAACCGCTCTATAGACGTCCGCGGCTGTGTTAGATTGTGCATAACTTACTGTAATCGCTTCGCGGTCGTTGCTCCTCAACATACCCATGAGTCCGTACACATTATCCCTAGGGTCCGTCGCGGTAGCTCCTCTGGCAGCTGCAAGAGCGTCGATAAGCTCAATTCCATCTTTGCTCCGCTGCCATTGTTCTCTCAGGCGCGGCATTCCCGTAAAAGGATGCTGAAGAAACAGCAAAGATGGGACTGACATACACGCTCCGTATTTAAGCTGCATCTCGTTAAGACCCCAGAATAATCTCCGTTTAAACCCGCCGCCGAACAACTCCATCCGCTTTCCGGCAACTGGCTGAAGTTGGCCCGGCTGCCCATCGAGCGTGCGTTCCGCCAATTTGGCCATATGATGGAAGTCACCAGTGGCATGGCGGTCTCCCTCGCCGAACAGAAAAACAATTGATGACGGCAGCACAGCTTCCTGAATGACCCAAGCATGGGTGAACCATGGCTGCGCCCAAAGCCTCCGTACAATATCGTATTCCTCGGTGATGGAAGGGTCATACGAATCGCCCAGTTTTGCACCGGGCTGAAAACCGCAAATTCCGTCTTCCAGCCGTCCAAGGTACGCGATAACTCCCCGAGCCCAAGAGTATATGTCTTTCATAAGTAAGACTTGTTACTCCTTTTCCTCTGCGTTCTGCTGATTGATGCAGATCCCGTCCGCCCAGAGATAGATGTCTTCGTCTTGGTCGTATATCGCACTTGAATCGTACCGTACTGCAGACTTGACGGTTACAAGCGCATCAATGAGACTTCCTGTGACCAACAGCGATTGGTTGTGACAATGGATGCGGTATGAAGGTGAGGGATCGCCCCACGCGCACGAGAGCGCTACGTACGGCGGAGCCTCCTCTACGGGCACGGTAACAAGGTCGATAGTCACATTGTCGGATGAGTGGCGGAGACGTCTGATAAGGCGAATGTCCTTTCTCTGGCAGTCCAAATCCGTATACTGGAAGGGTGGAAGTCTAGTTAAAGACACTCGTCCCTCTTCTTTGGTAGACTCCGCCGTCGTCGGAGAGAGAAACACATATTGAAAATCTTCCCTGCCGTTGCCAGAACTCTTAGCCTTTCTCCGCTAGAGGTCCCTTTCCTCTTCAGACAATGCTTGGTTCTTCGCAATTCTCTCTTTGGAATCAAGAACAACGAGTACCATGAACCCAGCGACTACTAGTATCGGGATGGCCGGGCATAAACAGAGGAACAGGGATATTCGAGGATGGTCGACCAAAAAGTAGACCCATAAAAGTATGAGCCATGCCGCGAATTCTATGATCTGCAGTACGATCGGCAGGAGCGGAATCTGAACAGTCATGGCATGGCAGTGGATATTCTTTCCATACTTTTGCTGCTCCTGCTTATCGAGCTGTGCCAGCTAGAAGCCTTGTAAAAGACAAGTTGCGGGACGATTTCAGGTCGAGGTTGTTTCACAGAGTGCAAAGGTTCAGGACGTAACGTATACTTAGTCAAACGGACGACTCCTTTTGTTACATCGAATACCCGAAGCGTTTACTAGGTTATTTCCTTAGGATGGTGGAAAGAAAAGAAGCCAAGATGACCGAACTGTCAGCCGGATAGGAGCAGTTCGGGCTTCAGAATACCTCGCTGAATGACCTTTCTGATGGAAATGGTATAACGTACTTTATGCCGAGCAGGAGTCAGAATATTTTTTTCTCGACGAATCAAATCAATTGGTATCGACGAACCAGCCGTGCCCAACTTCAGGAGTTAGGGTTTATTGCAAAGCCGGAGCAGGATCTTCAGAGTCATAATTCCATACAATATGTCGAGAGTGAAGTATCCCTAGGGATTTCTAAGTCAGTTAATCTTCGTGTTCATGTCCTAGTAAGAGAAGAACTAGGTTGACTTATATGCAGGCAGACACGAACCCGACGGAGTGCTATTACGTTCCATGTCATTGCATAGATAAACGTATCATGAACAGTTTCTGGCCTACTCGTAGGTTTATCAAATAACTGTAAGCCTTAATTAGACACGGGATATAGAAAGCCCTACCTGTTGTGATAAGTGCCTGTGACGGGTGAGGTTGGAAGGGGTGATTGTGCGCGAGACTACTGGCATACGAAGCCCTCGTTCACAAGTACAATGGCGACGTAGGGGTGATAGTCGGATCAGCCATGGTCCCGCGTATGGCATCTACGTCGTACTGCGAAGTAGGTAAATTACAGAATAGGAGACACGAACACCGCCAACAGCATCGTCAAGATTGGTTTAACATGGCAGCACATTAGATCCGTCGTAGTGACGCACAGGGTCGGTCATGGAATCAATTGCTGAAGGCAATGCGAGGTTTCTACAAGAGATATTGCCCCCTTTGCCTTGTCTTTTTATGTACAAGAAGATGCAGATCTACCGTGATAAATTCCGGCTTGCCTGCAAATATGCCCGTCCGCGAAAAAGGGCAGACGCTCGACGATCCGCCCACGCCGATGTCGAGCTAGAATGCAAAAATGCAAATGTAGGCATGGCCCCAACGCCGCATGATCCGTAGACGCCATGCATACGCTCAGAAACCAAAGAAGCAAACACCACGCGTGTGCCGCAATCCGTCTAGGGAATCATCCGCAGCCGCGTCGTGGAGTGTTGTTTGGGGGAAGAAGAGGAAGAGAGGTTGGATATCGACCGACTAGAGGTCCAGAGGTGAAGATTCGGCATCACGTGGTAGAAGTCGATGATTAATGGATCGGGCGGCTGTTCATCATATGCCCCGGATTACTTGGGTTCGCTCGGAATTGAGTTGGTTAGCGTTGCGCTCGTGGGATTCCTTCTTGCACTGCATCCGTTTGCCACATGTTAGCGCACCGCTCCGGCACTACTATGCCCTCCTCACCGACAAGACATTCGGCGAGGCCAACCAGCCACCACCGCGTCCCGTGGGAAGCGGATTCCGGGTTCATGCTTACGTCTTCCAAGCCAGTGCACTTGTGGTCTTCTAATAACCGGTGCTTAGCGCAGTAGTGTCCGTCGCAGAAGCCACAGTCGCCGACGATGCGCTGCGCCGCGCTCTTGCAGTCCTTGAAGGTGCAGCGAGGCTTGCCCGGAGCCATGGTTGCTGTTTGGCGAGAGTAAGGTTGGGAAGGAGGTTGGATAATGGAATGCCGATGTGAGTTAAGAGGGTTTGTGAGTTGTTGTTTGCGGCAAGTTCTTTGTCTCTATGACCTGAGCGACCCGAGAGGTGAAGATGGGAAAGAAAAAAAGCCTCTTAAGTCCGTCAGCGTAAGTTGAGGTCTTGTTTTAAATGAAACGGAGTACGAGGTTTTGTTAGGCAGCGTTTGGAAACTGGTAGCCTTATTAGCGGCGAATCAAATAGACGCCTTGACCAACGCAAAGTTTGACGAGAGAAGGAGGGAAGAATGGGAGGCGAGGCGGCAATTGGGGATGGATAAATGGGATGAGCAGATCGTTTATGATGAATCAGATACAGTACTGACTAAGTTAATAATTGGGGTGAGGCAAGAGCCCAATCGGACCAGCCAGGACATTGACCCAGGGCCGGGGGAATCCACTAGAAATGGACTGACGTTGGCAACGATTAAACGTAAGAGGTGAGGCGAGTCTAGCAATTGCTCAGGGAGTCTATATTATTTCTTTGACTGATCAACGTTGTTGGCACGCAGCCATTGGAGCGTAATGGACAAGGCATTAACCTGATGACGACGTATCTCGCGAGGCTCCGAAAGCGGGAAAGCGATCTACAATATTGGTACACTACAAACTACTGTCTCGGTGCTGGATTCAAGGCTACCTGATGTAGCTAACTCCAATGGCAACACATGTGCCCACTCTTATGTATGCACGCCGTGGCTTTTATACGGGGTAGGTACGAATACATGTGGGCTGATAGGCAGGGTCCTCGCCAAGGGTCCCAACTATAACTGTGGGGAATCTTGGGGGAACAAGTAAAATGTGTAGCCACGATAGACTACCCGATTCTCACGAATCACTGTGGCCACAGGTCGAGAGTCTTTCCCGCCTGGTAATAAGTGTTGAAATAAAGAGGTGACTATTCTAGCGTAGAGTTAGTGCTAGATGATCCTGGTGGGTAAGAGGGCTAAAAAGAGAGCGAGATATAGAAAGAGGGATAAGCCTGCGAGGAGGATAAGGCGATCATACTTTTATTAGTCCGAGGTACGAACTTACATAAATCTCCGAGGGTTTGATGATCTGATCCAGCTGAGTACTTATTAGTAGATAACCTAGAGTACTTAAAGGCACCTGCATCTTCATGTGGTCCCTATCTGTTTATCTATTGCCCGGCTTCAAGTTACCAACCCCAACCAAGTATGGGGCCTATCAAAGGATAGCGGCATAGCCGACGAACGGCCTGATTTGGGGTCTCGCGCGGCATGAGGCGTGAAGAGCGTGCTGCACCACCCCCAATACCTAACCTAACGTTAATACCGGTAGTATTGGCTGGCCTTGGGCCTTGGATCTCGACAAGAGGATGGCTAAAGAGATCGGTCCTGTTAGATCATTATCAAATTTGGTCAGATGGGCACCGTGGCAGTAGCGCGCAGGACGTGCATCGCATTGGATATAAACTGCATATATACCTACTACTACATAGCTAGCTGTCTACTAGGTGGCTTGAATTGGCGCTGTTTTCGGACTCGCTGCTCCAACGTCGGTTCGTGGCTCGCGACCACTGCCGTGCCAGCTCTTCTGTTTCTGCCGGAGTCTTGGTTCCGGTTGTGCCACGATTGAATCTCGGCGGCGTGATGCCCCGATGTGTTCACTGCTGTTTGAGACCTTGGCTTTTTATGGCTGTGAATCAATTGAGTTGGCTGCCCTCAGTTACGAGCATGCCGAAATTGAGGTGAACTTCGTACTGCGTAGATAGTTTGAATTGTTCCCCCCTACAAGAGTTGACTGACTCAGGGGGGCGCTTAGGGGTCAAGAAAGACGTGGTGATGGACGAGTCCGGTCATACTCGTGCCTATCGTATCGGGGACGGTAATCGGCACTCAGGCTTTGTCGGCCGGTGGGCCGGTGGCTGCACCCGTAGTACACGTGGCACATCGATCAATCGGTACGCAGATCTGCAGCTCACTTGAGCCTCGATGAATATTGCATGCGGTCTGCGAATCAAACGCGGGTACTGTATCACTCTACATATATGATATGTACTTAAAGGCGATATTCGTTTAACGGGATTAATGTCACAAGCTGCTTAGACAAGAGCAGACGCTACCAAGCATAGACACTGTTGGGAAATCCAACATATAGCACAGCAGTTATAAAAGATGAAAATTCACAATGCCTAGTAATTAATGCGAATATTCAACAGCGTTTCTTAAGGCACCTGTGCAGTTTGTATGTACGCATGGGGCTAAAACTACGCAACCTTATCTACCGGCTCCCCCTGTCCCCTTAAGTGATTATAATGACTCGATGCCCTAGGCACAGTGAATGCCTCGGAATCCAATCCAAGGCCACCACAATTAAGGGGTAGTAGGCAGGGTTCCAATAAAGCACGAGCAGGCGGAACTAGTGAAGGTGGATTGGCTTTGTATTGGGAATATCTTTGGACCTTGAGATAGAGGCCCCATACAGAACCGGCTCCAGGCGTATATATTAGGATGTGAATTGCCCGCGGGGGAAGACTGACCACAGCATAGAAGTGGACTCGGTGATGAGGTATAGGGGTAGGGCTCAATAGTCATTAATTCCTTTTCTTGACCTTCCCTCCTTCAAAGCTCGAGGAAATGCACCTATGTAAGGACGATTCTCCTAAACGCATGCACAGGGATAGCCGTATCCGGTGATCTTGGCAGTGAACGATTTGTAATGATCCGGGACGCATCTGATCCGTCATGCTGACTGTGTAGTAGGCAGTCCTGCTCGTCTTGGTTGATCCATTTGAGTGAATACCTGGATGCATGCAGAAAACACTGAAATTCTCCGCAGCGGAACAGGGGAAAAGCAGACTGCTTCCTGAATATCATAGTACTACTTAGCATTTAAGCACGCTATCCAGAATCTCCTATAATCAGTATACACAGCCCAATGATCAGTCAGAATAAGCCCTGTCTTAGTTTGACTCCTGGGTCCCATCGGAGAGTTCTCCAGAAGACGGATGGATGTGTAGGTCGTTCAGTTTTGTTAAGGCGATTCGCATGTATGAGGCTGCCTCTAGTCTGTATCTTAAACCTGTTTTTCATCTCAAGGCTCTGTAATTGGGACCACACGGAGGATGATGCCGAAATGGAGGGAGGGGATTGGACAGATAAGGCCGATTGCCCCTGTTCTGAAGTAGCATAATTTACAATTTCTTGGAAAACAGATCTTCCTGGACCCTCTCAGGGCTGTGGTCCTAAATGCAATGCCTTGGCTGAACCTCATCTCTTTACCTAGGGGTTCAGATGCGATATGTCGAGAATCGTATGGATACGCCTAGAACAGGCCCATACTTGTCAGGTATTTTCATCATGGAGGCCGCTTCTTACCACCGCCAGCAATGATAGCTATCCAGAAACACTAGCTCAGTAGCTATGAGTTGGCTCTCGCTCATTCAGACCTAGGCAGAGTTATGTAGCATTGCAAGGGTCAGTAAAGTCTCGGGCACTGCTAGTCGACGTGATGCAGACTTTGGCTAGGGGCGATTTAGACTGCAGGTTGAAAGAAAAGCGTATCTTAGACCCTAATATCGTACAGGACGCTCTAGTGACTTTTAGTTATGGCAACCAGTAAGAGAGCACACTCGGGGACAAGGCGAGGCCGTTACTTTAAGACGTATCTCCAGGCTAGGCAACTCTCTTCTGACCGCACAGTAATTTAACCATGGGCAAGGTCTCTTAGTTCCTCTCCTTGCGGGATATAGGGCGGAACTATCAGTGGCGTGACGTGTTGGAGAAAGGGTCCGAACGCCCAGGCTTGCTTAACATTGAAATAGTCCCCCCTTACAATTATATCTGTAGCCAAGCAAAATTTTGGACGGGGACCGTAAAGGTAGTCAGTCCATTGAAGACTGCATTTCTTGAAAGAATCCCTGAATAATGCAAAGAGAAAAGGGGTCAGCCATGAACGTGGACAGTACCTGCTTGCTCTTAGCAAGATACATTTGCCACCAAGCGACAGTTACACGAAGTAACTGACGTAAAGGAATCTAGAGAAACTTTAAGTTGCTGTATTATTACCGGTACATCGACATCTTCTGCACGCTATGTCCTCTGAGCACCGTAATTGGGCCACTAATATCCCAAATAATCGAAGCTAAGGAAGGAAAGATGCCCCTGATTAGCTACACATATGCAAAGGAACACCTCAACTTCCGCTCTAAGGTAGACGTAATCATGCTTCTTCTAAAACCGACGACTTGCTACTGGTAGAGCTTCAAAATCAGTTGAAGCACCCGAGTTTGACATTCTTAGGGAAGCCTCTAGAACTCCGATTTTGGACTTGAGATACGCCTTTGAAGGTGACCTGACAGCTTGTTTTAAGCCTCCTAGTTTCTCTATCCGTGTTTTCACGAAAAATGCAACTAAGCATAGCGTAGCTGTTTTAACCCTATTAAAATCCGGAAACGGGTAAGTACTATGTCACTCGGCATGGGGAAAAAAGCCCGCACTTTTACGATATCGAGTATGTGACGTACATGAGTCGGTAATTCAGATTGCTTTGGCCGAAAGATTCCGAACAAGATGCATACATGCTGAGGCAAGTCAAGTCTCCTAAGACGTAATACAAGGACCATAGTTAGCATGCCATTAGAATCCAACGCTTATATATCCTGTGCCTGTCGAGTTAATGAGATTAAGACTCATTCGTCTGCTAGGTGGTACGTTTAACCCAACAATCCGATCAAGGTAATCACTTGGCGCCGAAGTGGTAAGCTATAACTTTTAACAGAGTCGTATTTCGATTTTCGATAGATTTTAATCTACTGAATGCCGGCAGTGCTCCGCTGACTCCCTCTAGGCACGATGCTATAGAGAAGGCTATATTGGGTAGAAAGGTTTGATACTACACATCCCTTTTGGTATATGTAGCTTGGGACCCAAATCGTTATCTCACGAAGAGCAAGTTTGCTCAACCATGGGGCTGGGTTTCACACGTGACTGTAATACTCCCTTGGCCTGAGAACATTAGAGCTGACATCACCGCCATGTTCCCAATTAGCCGTCCTCGAAGAATAAGCTATGCTTGATAGCGACCGCTATACCGTGTCACGATTGGCCGCCGAGACTTGGGTGTCTGAAATAACCGTGTGTGGGTAACTGGACTGCAGCATCTGTCCGCTGCTCAGGTTGAAATTGAAAAGCGCCGTGACGGCCGAGGGTCCGCGGGCCAAATACGGCCTCTCTTGCCCCTCGGGCTGCTCATTCTACATATGCGGTGCCTCGAAGACGCGGTTCATAGGCTGTTGCGACGACGACCCGTTTAGCGACGATTGCGAGGGATCGTGCCCGGAGAGCTCGCTGCACCCTGCCAGCTTCAGCTCGGCAAATTACCTAGACATCCCGGCGCATAGCTGCGTCGAGCCTTCCGACAACAACATGTGGTGGACATGTCAGTAGGCGAAACCTCCGTTCATGGGATGCTGCCTGAGTAATCCGTGTAACGAGGGCTGCTCCGATGACGATCTGCTCCTGGCGAGACTGAGTGACAATAAGAGCGAAGATGCGCCCTTTATAGCGAGTACCTCGAGGACACGCTCGTCTTCGACAACGACACAAACTTCAACTTCGAGGGCGGCATATGGAAGCGCCCCGACGCAAGTCCAGACTCCCACGCTTCGGAGACGACAGCTCTGGGACAGAAATCCTAGACGGGGGATTGTGGGTGTCACGGTGGCGGGATTGGTGGTTCTGTCCGCGGCATTCGCTGCATTCCTTTGGAGAAAGAGGCGAAGAGAAAAGGGGCGAGAAGCTCCTGGCGAAGACATAGTCCAGGGCAACCCCAACCTCCAGGCGGCGGTGACCACCCCATGATGATGAGGGAACGGTGGAGCCCTTACAAAGGTAAACACGCAGTTCAAGTAACTAGGCCAATCAGTTTGTGGCCCTGTTAAGGCAGACTTCGTAGACTCGTTTCCGAGTACCGTCAACTCGTCTCCTTGTCCGGACCAGGCGAGTACCATCATGCTGAGTCCACCAACGTTAGTGTCAACATGCTGGTCTCCGATGAGTAGCTGCCATAGTCATAGCCGACATACATCGCAGTTGTCTGAACTCAGCGGCTCGGACTGGCTTCATGAGCTTCCAGACAGAACGGGCCTTCAACCAGTGGCAGAGCACGACAGCGCTAGTGTCCCATTCGGAAACGCCCGACAGGCTGGGAACGGAATCGGGGAGGTCAGACATGCATCTAGACGAGAATATAACAAAGTTCGGCAGTATCTTGAGTTGGAGGCTAGAATCCCGTGACGTGCTCAATCTACCAAACGAGTGCATATTCGCTTTAATTTTAGAGGGTATATACGGCAAAGTGCCTGAAGGACGTAATTGCTCCGGTGCATAATATATTGTTACATTCGCGAATTTAATGTGTTTTTCGCGACATTATATCAGTCGGGAGTGATGGTTAACTTATGAACAACGAACAAAGTCGAACGTTCGCCAGTGGTCTTAAAGAGCCTGGAGTTTCTAGTAACGGACATTGTAGGGATTGTAGTCGGTAGGGATGTTGTATTGGAAATGGTTCTAGCTTAGCTCAGGGCAGCTGTCGAATTCCTACTTGTATGTTACAGCCCCACAGCATCCTCGATATAATTTAAGCCTTGTCTATTGTAAGGAGATGGACGGTCTTGAGTTCTTAATAAGGAAGGGAGCGCCTTCGAGCGCAAATGGGGAGCGATCTGTAAATTTATCTCTTTCAAGGGGTATTCCTTATGCAGTTGTGAGCATCTTATGACTGTGGGTGTTACCCGGCGACAGTCATTGGACCCATCCATTTCCTGTAGCCTTCTTAGACCTTCAAGACGTAATCTTTACGCCGGTCTCCATTTATACCCGAACGAGCCGGCTGACGATCAGTGTAGTTATATGGGGGTGGGCGCATATAACGTGATGCATCGGGAATGGCTACATAGGAGTAAACTCATCGCGGGCGGCAAATGGTACTTAAAATCATATAGACCTTGCGCGTAGGTATTATCAAGCTAACAAAAGTTCGATGCATTGGGAAACCGCCTCGTCATCTCTCTGCCGTGTCGGAACTCCAGGGTAAATAGGTCGAAATCAAAAGCAGGGACGATATAACGAATATTACTTCACGAGATAAAATGGCTTGCATTGTGTTCCTTCTTTCATCACCAGTAGGGTATGCCTAACGTTCCGAAAAACGGCGTCGTAGAATATGCGTTTAGCACGGGAAAGGGGACTGGGGTTTGTATCAAAACTTCAAGAGATCGTCCAAGCTAACGTAGATTCGTAGTTTGCTAAATCGCGGAGAGATTATGTCTCATTTGAGTAGAACCCCTTTATATTCACCTTTATGAGCATGAACAGGGCTGACACAATGCGACCCGAGATAATTCCCGTCGTTTTTAACAGCATTACAACTTAATGATGCTGTTGACTAGGATAAGCGAAAAAGACGGTCTTGACACGACGTCGGATGGATGGTGCTATTTTCAGATGCGGCGAGACGGAGTTAACAATACGATCAGTCGTTGGTGTATAGATCTGGCCATATATCGTGGTCGGGTGGTGCCGTTATGCCGGATAATGGAACCAGCATTTGGAATTGTCCTTTCCTTGTATGGAACATCATAACTTCCGACTTAACAAACGTCGGTTTGTCGGCCTGTATGCTCTGTAGCAGTTCGGGATCCCCAATGATCTAGTGCCGTTAGCCGTATTAAGCTTCTATTCTACAAGGACATCCATGTCGAAGAATGGAAAACCGCGAATACTTAATGGGGCGTAGTGGGGCCCGCGGGGTTCTCAAGCGCTAATGGCCTGCTTGACCGGCGGGGCTGAGTAGCTTCCAGTTAAATACGTCAGCAGGCACTTAAACGAAGATTCCCCAAAGGTTGACGACGGTTTTCGGTGAGACATACATATACACTACGGAGAATCTCCAACAGTGCCGCTCGTTGCTTCTGAGTTATGAGCGGGGTCGCGATGACCACGGAAGAAACTTACCAAGGTTTATATCGTGGTCGATCTTGTTATATGGATCTCGCTCATGTATGTACAAGGTTACCTCAGTAATCTCGTTTGGAGGCCGAACTCTGCATTGCGTATTGCACCGGCTGTGCGGGTGACTGGCGGGAAAGGCGACGCGAGTCTAGGTACTTGCCACGCATAGCATACACATGAAATTCACTAGACCTATGGGCAACTTGTATAAGATAACCACGTCTATACACGTGGTAATGGCTGAGACATGGCTGCTTAAATAGTACCTAGATAGGTAAGGAATCAGCATTTACCCAGCCTTGCTAGGGAATCATCCGCCCCGGTATATGGCCTCACGCATGGTAGCTTCTTTCGAAGACCAGTCAGATCCCAACTCTATATGCGGGATCCCTCCTTCTCTACATACGGGTCTCACATTTCCAGGATTTCGTCTGTCTAAGTCCTAACTATTCCTGAGTCATCCACCAGCTTCGGTTATAACTACATTCGCACCCCGCCGTCCGACCTCCGAATTGTCCGACCCTTCTCCCCTTTATTCATAGGTATCCCTAAAACAAAAGAAAAGGAAAACGGGCACTGAGGCCAACGCATTTATTAATTGCATAGAAATATAAGAACCCCAGTTTCATAACCTGCCTACTATCAAATACCTAGGTAGCTAAAGGCAACATTCCGGTCGAGCCGGGTCTGCTCAAATTGAACTCGGATCCCGGCACCCAAACATTCATCTAGGGGGCAGAGCAGCTGCCTGGGAAGCGCGCGGCTCATATTCGTTTCTTGGCAATTGAATCACTGGTCTCCAGTTTTTCGGGACGATCCAGGTGAGCCAGCCATTTCTTTGCCTCCGTTGAATCGGTCAGCTGTCAGTGGACAGTCACAGGCTCCAGAAGCCATTCGCATGCTATTACAGTACAGTTGTTATTAATCTTCTTTGTCACCATGTCCCGACGCAAAGGACAACACGATAATCCGCTAACACCGACGAGCACTTGCACTCACTGGCATTTATATAAACCAGCCCATTCATCGAGCGTGGTGCTTCCAGTGAAGCAGACCTAGCCTTTCATAACCCACATCTACTGTCTACTAGCACCAACAGTAACGCTGTCAATATAAGCCTTCTTCCTCGTTTCTTTCTCGTCGATCATCTGGATACTAGTCAGAACATAAATCTTGGTTTCCTCATCATAGACCTGCTCGGTTGGACGTTTCCCCGAGCTGACCCTACCGCAGCCTGGTTTTGCCCCTAGTTGGAGTTCCGTCACCACACCGGCGTCCTCCGGGGGCTTCGTGAGGACCTGAACGGGGATCAAGTCCCGAAGACAGATCCCAATTTGAGCAATTCCACAATGCCTTCTCTTTTCTCCTCCAGAAGTAAGAGACATCTGCACAGAACTGAAACGTTGGACAGCACTGTCACCACTTTCACCATGTCAACCGTCTCTGCTAGCACCAACGACAGTCGGCCAACTAGCCGTAACTATGACACCGGCTTTCCCGACTGGTTCGCTGCTCGTACTACATCACTCCGCCACCCGGATGCGATTGTGGGTTCGGGAGCCTGTATTTCCGCTGAGGATCTCGACTCAGATAAAGCTATTCGACGCTCAAAACGCCGGCTCCTGGCGAAGCATAAGCGCACCATCAGCCACGGGAAGATTAAACCAGAGGCGGGCCAGGGCCAAGATCTCCACCTGTCGTCGATTACGGATAACGATTCGGTCCTTGACGAAGATATCCACGAAGAAGAACTACTTGCAGATGAGATCATCAACTGGAACGGAGGCTCCTCGCCAGATTCAAGTGGGGATGGGGAAGAGCGCCCAGACAGTCACCGAGAGCCCCGCAACCCATTCACGGGGATTTTCAACAGGACGTAACTAAACACCTACCTCTGCAGATCCAGCGACAGGGCCGGTCAATCCCTTGGGTTTCAATATTCGTCCATTCTGAGAGATAAGTAAGCGAGCGAGAGCGTCCCGTTTGTCGGCATTCAGCATGGAGTTCGGGTAGTTCGGGCTTGGCGCAAAAGGCTTTGGGAAACAGTCTTTTGAGATCGGTGACATACTTTTAGCAATCATTAATCAGGCTGATATTGGTATGGATTGGCTGAACAAAGTCACTTTCTATGCTGGACACTTCTGATTCTGTCTTGCTCCTTGCTAACCCTCTTATTGTGGCTGTTGATTTCCCCCCTGCTCCCTCATCTGGAGCTGCCCTGAACCTTGTGGGATTTCTTGGGCACGGGAAAGCCTAGGGTATTCGATCGTAGGAGTACACTCCGGCTACGGGAGCGATGATTGGCTGGAATTGTAGCGTACTATCACGACGGTAGATTCGAGTCTGCTTTGTCCTTGATAAAGTTAAGGGGTTGCCTGCAGGTGCCCCCTAAAAATGAGGTGCCCCTACCGTATAAGCACCACTAAACGAGGAGTGGAGGAGAAGTTATTTCCCGGAGAATAACATATGTAGACGTTTGGCATATTCCGAGCAGGATGACCTATGTTGACGTACTCCGGCATCTCATAGCGCGGCTGTCTTGTCTGGCTCGGCCAGCTAGGTATATCCTATGCCGGCTACCCAAGCCCCTTAATAGCTGCACCGCCTGGTAATCTCAGCTGCCGCCAATTGCTGGCTCCCCGCTTTCGAACGCTTACTCAGCGTTCGTCTTGGTGAGAGAGTTTCCACTGCGCCTATTATTGCGAGAAAATTCAAGCACTGAGTTCCCACCTTGTTCATCTTAGAATTTTTGAGAGATTGACCAGTGAGTATCCACCATGTAAGTTTTCAAATCCCTATATCCGTATATATTCCTGGTCGCTGCGTTGTCATCGTTGTTGCCAATGGCATCTTGCTAGCTTGAGATTCGGGGGGACATGGCAGTGATGGGGGAGGGGAAGTAGGGCTGGTTCCAACAGCACCTACATAGCTGCATACCTGCATAAGTACACCACCATTCATCTATTTCCATGGCTACATACTGAACGACGTACCCATTGACGTACGAACACAATACGAAGTCACGACTCACAAAGTTTCCGCAACATGTCTTCCTCCACCGCCGCTGCTCCGTCGCCTCTCCCCGCGTACGTCTACAAGATCCTGCCCGAGGCACCTCCGGAGCCCCTGCCCTCCGAGTACCCACTCTCGGAGCTCGACCGGAACGACGGCTTCGTGCACCTGAGCACGGCCATGCAGGTAAGGTTTGGATTTGAATCGAGTACCTACCTCTCTGATATCAGGGCCTCTTCCCACTCTACCCAACGTGCCTGAAACCCCCCACCCCCCAATAAGCTGCTATGATCTTTACGTCGACGGAGGGATGTTGGGCCCCCATTCGCCCACTCCCACAATCACTCACTCGAAGGACTCCGTGTCCCCTGACAGTCTCGTTTCTTCGTTTCTTTCTTTTCACCCGTCTGTTTCTCTTAAACCCCTGCCCCATCTCCCCCCCCCCTCCCCCAAACCCGTAACTCCGATACGGGGACACAAGCTAACCTTCTTCGTGCCTTTCCTTGCACGAACGAAAAATAGGTCCCAAAGACGGCGGACCTGTTCTTCGCGGAGGCGACGTCGCTGTGGCTCCTGAAGCTGCCCCTCGCGGGGATCGCGGGGGCCACGAGGTGGGAGGGCCCCAAGGGCGGACCGTTCCCGCACCTGTACGGGAACTTCGGGGCCCGGGAGATCGAGGGCGTGAGGGAGTTCTCGCGGGCCGAGGGGGGGACCTGGAGCGCGGCCTTGGAGAGGCAGGGCGGCTGGCTTGTCTAAGGCTAGTGGAGGGGGGGCTGGAGTAGATGGGGACTAGAGGCTTTGTCTAGCGACTGTGAAAGGACTTGTGGCAGGCGTGCTCGTAGACGAGTGAGCTTTCGGACACAGGAGCTGAAAGGTGGGGGGAAGGGACTGTCACATAGGAATAAGACATCTAAGTCTAGACAGGCGGTTTTGGTTATCAAGCATTTCGTCATTACTAAAAGGAGCTTCGTGACCCCTAGCCAAGGACTCGAACAATGGCTCGCGATGAAACAATGTATGAAATGTACAGTTACATAACCGGCATGCTAACGTTGCAGGACGCGCCAGAATCCAGAATCCAGAGTCCGGAACACCGTCCCGTCGCCTCATTATCGTCGTAGCTAACGTTAAAAGGAACTCCTCTCTCGTCCGCCCGCCCCGGGTCTCTAAGTAAGTTAGTCCCCTCGCCCCCGGTAGCTGCTCCCCATCTTCTCGATAGAGCTCATGATGCCGGTCCGGCCCAGTCCACTATTCGGGCGCGGGAGGCCGCCGTGTGACCCTCCGTTCTTGTTCCTCTCGTGCGTGATGCCGCCAATGCGGCTCTGCGCGGGCTTCTTGACCGAGCTGGGCGCTTTGAGGCCCGACGCGCGGCCGATGCTGCTCCGGAAGTTCTCGGGGGCGGGCTGTGACCTGGCTGGGACCGGAGTCGACATCGGACGGGCCGGACGGGCCGGGCGCGCCACCGGCGCCTCCTGCTCCTGCTCCTGCTGTTCCTCCTTCTGCATGAAGCTCTGCATGCTCTGCATCTGCATCATCTCCTCGGCCAGCTGGACGAGCTCGCCCTTCTCGACGCGCTCGCGCTCGAGCAGCTGGCGCAGGTCGCCGTTGTCCGCCTTTACGCTCGCGACGACGGCGTCGAGCTTCTCGATCTCGGCGTTGAGCTCCTTGATCTGCGCCGCGTCGCGCACGGCGCGCGCCATGAGCTCCTCGTCGGCGGCGGCGGCCGCCGCGGCGGGGTCTACGCGGGTACTGTGGCTGTAGCGGAGCCGCTCGTTCTCCTCGGCCAGCTCGTCGACCTGGCCCTCGAGCTCGCGCACGCGCTTCTCCCAGCGGGACTCGTAGCTCTTCTTGAGCGCCGCCACCTTGGTCTCGTGCTTGCTCTTGTACAGCGCGTGCAGCTCGCGCGCCACGCGCTCGACTGCGATCTCGATATCGCGCGCCGACGACGATGAACCCCCGGGGCTCCGGGCCTTCTCGGGCGACTTGCCACCGCACTTGGCGCAGTCGGCCGGCGCCGCCGCCGCCGCCATCTTGCCGGCGCGCATGCCCGCCATCTTGCTCTCGGCCTCCTGCGCCATCATCTCGGCGGCCTCTCGGCGCTTCTCGCTCTCGTCGAGCTTGAACTCGAGCTCCTCGCACTCGCGCTGGCTGTGCACGATCTCCTCCTTGACCTTGCGCAGCACGTTCTCCATCTCACGGCCGCGCCGCTCCCAGTTCTCCCGCTCCTCGGCCAGCGTCTCCTTCATCACCTGCGTCTGGTGCAGCTGTTCCATGCACTCGCCCACGCGCTTCTCTGCGTCGCCCACGGCCGTCTTCAGGGACGCCACTTCGGCCTCCTTTCCGCTGAGCGATGCCTTGAGACTGCTAATCTCGGAGAGGAACCCAGACTTGAGCGACTCGAGCTCCCGTGGGGTGATCGTCGGGATGCTTCGCGGTGTGGGCATGGGAGGGATATCGAAGTCGAGCAGGTTGGACTGTTGTCGCAGGGGCGTCGCGGTGGCCATCGAGGCACGATTGGTTCTTGCAGGAGATAGCCTCGCGTTTCGGCTAGGTGACTGTTGTGAATACCTGGAGAAGCCGTTGATTTGTTCCGTGAAGTCCATGAGGAGGTTTGATGTATCTCCGGATTCGTGCATAGCAGGGGGTCGAGCGGTCCTCGAGGGCGACGGCCCGGGTCGACCTCGACATACCGCGCTTGGAGTCATGCCCATGCCGGCGGATCCTGCTGGGCTGTGTCCGAGCTGGGCAAGCATAGTCATATTGGGTACAGCGGAGAAGGTGCTAAAGGTGCTGATGTCGTTAGGATCTACTCGCTCGTCGTGTTCTCCCACTCGTGGATCTTCATCTGTTGACATGGACGTAGCGTCGGCTTCGTCCGCCGCACTATCTAGCGTCGGATCATCGCCTTCCAATATTTTGATGGCTTTTGTGAGGCCCTCGTTATCCCGCAGCGCGTCCTCAGACGTGACCTCGCTTTCTTGGATGGCCTGTTTTAGCGGCGATGGCCCAGTGTTCACTCTGACGGGGAACCGTGCACGTCTCTGGGGCGAGGCTGTTCTCGGGCTCCTAGTAGTGCTAGAAGCTGAGCCGGGTCTATCGGGGGAAACCACGTCGGATTCCGGGTGGTCGCCTTTCGAACTTAGGATTTTGAGAGGCGAGAGCTCGTGGCCAGATAGTATTCTCGAGTGTCGGTTTTTGTTGGGTAGAGCATTGTCCTGGTTTGTGTTGTTGTCCCCGTTGTCATTCTCTCCCTCCTTAATTCGAGAGACAAACGGAGAGCTAGGCGTTGTGTCGTTTTCGGATTCCATGTTGTGCTCACTATCGTACGTCGATTGCGACTTGGTTGTGGAGGACTCGACTTCGTAAGTCTCGAACCGCCGGGTTTTGGCACTGGGAGGGGCCGCGATATTAAGTGCGTTAGGCCTTTTTAGGGAGAGCGGTGAAGCCATCTGGGGGGGACTATTTTCTGCTTGCGGTTATCTGATATTGATTGACTGCACTCCCTCAATTGCGGTTTCAAATTTAAAGAAGAAACGGGGGGACGAGACGCTGTTGACAATGACCTGACGTCTCTGTACTTTGGTAGTTATTTTATTTTTCTACAAAAGGCTAAGTCCAAGTTTCGAAGATGCGAATGGTTGGTCCTTCTATTTCGATAGTTGGCGCGGCAACACCTGCATTGCCAAATCAGCAAGCCAATCCACTGGGCACAGACCTTTCAAGCCCTGTCAACCTGCCAATCTGCCCATCTGCCCATTAAGTTAGGCATGTAAGGTACCAAGCAGCCCAGCCAGCTACTAGCTTAAGGTACCGCTCGGGCACAGACTCTGGGTCCCGTAGCACTAGCAATCATTTGGTACGCTCCCAGGCTCTCAGGGGGCTTAGATTGATCCCATAACACTTCAATCCATATATTCAGATCAATCGGCTTCCCCGTCTATGTATGGAGCAAGACGACTAGACAGACAGCCACTTGTATAGGGGCTGCTTGAGTCTTCCATGCGCTTGATACGCTCAAGTCCTGTAACATCCTGCTTTCTGGGTTGACATGCCCACTGCACTATGTGTTTAGATGAGACTGCAATATCGGGAAAGACCACACGAACCGTCTTGTCTCTTTCTCATGAAGTCTTTTCATCGAGTATCGCGACCGATGGCTGGTTGTTACTTGAGGTCACCGACGCGGAGTGGTTCGTGTAAAGTCATGTAGGGCATGTAGTATCGCCACTGCCAATGACCTCATAATTTACACGTGTATTAGCCCTCTATACCGAGCTTTCTCGTTAAAGGACATCCCATATGCCATTGGCAAATACACCTACAAGTAGTCAATCTTTTTTCGGATCTGTGACGCAACGAGAGTTGCTTAAGTGCTATCTTTGTGGCAAGGGGAAATCAACTTCACTACAACGTCATCATGACCGACAATGTACTTGCGAACGGACGCATCCTTAGAGAGGACACAAATATCAACCCAAATTCATTACACGACTTTCATCGAGCAAAGCGCGGGCCGAGAGGAATCCCAAACAAGGTAATCATGGCGACAAGTAGCACGTCAAGCAGAGTGAAAGACCCCGGACATGAATATGCGAAAACACAGCATATATCATTCGACTTCTTCGACCAACGTACGTCCAATGCGCCATTCGGGTACGAGCACTATGTGTCATTACCTCCGGCATACGAGTCGGACCCGACAGGGACATGGCCCTTGATCCTGTTTCTCCACGGTGCCGGGGAATCGCAACGCAACTGCAATGAGTCGTTTCTGTCGATCCGACACGGGATTCCCAAGGTAATCTTATGCTACGATCGGCTAAAGGAGGATTCCTCGAACCAGAATCCATCGATATCCATCCCCCGGGCAGAGAGGCTCAGGAAAAGCAAGCAAGTCAAGCAGGGCGATAAATCGGAGGAGCCGGTGCCTCCTGAAGTCTGTACCCTACTGGCTGAGAACTTCATCACTGTCACGCCGTCCCTCGATATGAGCTACGGGTATGGATGGAATGCGTCCATATTGTCGGCGCTGCTTGACGAGATCGTCGATCGCTATCGAGTTGACCTCGATCGCATACACGTTACCGGTTTCAGTATGGGCGGCTATGGCACGTGGGATCTCGCGATGCACACTCCTTATCGCTTTGCTAGTCTCATGCCTATCTGCGGCGGCGGCGACAGTCTCCGAGTCTCCCATATCAAGCATATTCCACAGTGGTGAGCAAGACCTAACCATAAGCTCTCGTGAAAGCTGCTGACCTGATCCTACAGGGTGCATCATGGTGCTCTGGATGATATCATCCCCTTCAAGGCGTCTAAACAGATGGTCGATGCCCTGACGAAAGTCGGAGCCCCTGAGGTCCAGTTCACCAGCTATCCAGACCTGATGCATGATAGCTGGACGGCGGCATACAACAATCCGGAAGTATATCGATGGATGCTTGATGCTAGAAGACGGGTCAAGGGGGACGAGGTGTCCGTGCCGAAACAAAACAAAACCGTAGTGGCGTAAAAATAGCTTACATTTGACCATTAGAAAATGTGGGTTAGATCACTTGAAGAGCTTTATGGTCTGTACAGTTGAAAACGTCATATTTAACTGCCACTTCGGTAGACTAGAGTCTCTTGTGAGGGTCTTCCATCCCCTATGACCCGTATGACTGGCGAAATAGGAATAGGGGATATATGCAATGCCGATAGAGGAGGCACTCTGAGGTTAGTGGAACTTAAATCTCTTCACATCTGATAAAACAGTCTCCTTTCCACCTATTTTAAGAAACTCGGTCAGGAAACGAAAGATGAAGAGGCTTCCACTCATCGTCTCGCTTTGCACCTCGGACTCGGGGAACCGCGCCATTGAATCACATGGCTGGGCTACAGCTGGCCAAAATTCCTGGCAGTTAGCGCTCACCCGGTCGTCGATGACGGTGTCCTTGGCCAGCGAGTTATGGGAGACGACACCCGGGCGCAGTTCTTGGAGGATATCCTTCACCACGGAGTGGCGTATGATTTGGCGGACGATGGTTTCGCTTAATCCACTGATAGCTGCTATCTCCCCGAACGTGGCCTCGCCGCCGACCGGGAATAAGTGGGCTAGGCGGAAGCGGGTGATGGCATGCTGGCTGAGGAGCTCGTCAGCCTGCTCGATGGTTAGTCTGGCTGCTTGTACGTAGCCAACAGTTTGCTTACCGAGTAGCTCATCAGGTAGTCCCTAGGCCAGAGCACCAGTCGGCGTAGCTCCTCTGTATCGTCGGTGATTGCAGCACGCGCCGCTTTTACATCGACCATGCGCTTCGGGACGAGGGTGTCTTGCCTCCCGTCGACATCGAACGAAGGCGTTGGTAGGTGGTTGGCTACGAAGTGGTCGTTCAGTATAGCCGTGCTGGCGGCGATTCTAGAAGACAGCTCGATCATGCGAGATGTACACATGGTATGCCTAAGTTGATGCCTTCTTGGCGTGATAATGAATATACTAATGGTTTTGATGTCAGGTATTAAGTGCCAAATTGAAGTGGCGAAGTGACAGCAGGGCGTAGAGAGATGGAGCAAAGTTCTGTATCTGATTTTATGACGAAGAATAGACGAGGAGCTGTAGAGGACTTGGCGGCTAGGACATCGCAGGTAATACGCCTGGTAAGAAGATATCACCAGTAGAAGGCTCCTTGATGCATATATAGTTGGTGACGACGTAAGGGAATCATGACATTACCAACAATCACCGACGCTTGGTCGGTTGAAAGTAGCTATCGTCCGGGAGCCTATTTAATTCACGTCGATTCTTGAGAGCACATGTATTGATTGGGTCCAGCAGGGTTTGATATCTGGACACGTCTTTCCTGACCCAACCGGACCGCCACGCCGCTGACAGTTTCACCAGGGGGTTTCTCAGTGGTTATATAGCCGAAGATGAAGCACTATTCACCGTGAAGGTGGATAGTGAAGTGACGAGATCAAGATTGCCTAGAACTATCTACGTGCGGTCGCCTAGGGTGGTACTGTTCTGAGATGTCGCATCGCTTTTATTGCGTTGCTCACCATATGGCGGCTCAGATGCTGACAATGGGCATTGGCTACCAGTTTTTGGAATAGAACCGTTGGATCACGCCTAGGTAGACTTGGGAGCGTTGCTCAGCGTTTAGTTTTGTTACAACGCAAAGGACCTGAGAATCCAGACGGATTCATCCCCTTGCATGCCATATCAAAACTCCTATAGGTTGATCTATATCATTCCGCACTTAGGTAACTCAAGCAGCCTTGACGGGATGACACTGTGCCCCATAATGAGGAAGCAAAGAATATAATCATATCTAACGGGCTACATGTTGAATCACTGCCCTCGCATCCCGTCTTTCATCCTCTTGAAAGTCTCCTCCCAATGTTGCGAAGTGGTATGTGAATGTACACGAAGTAGAAGTAGACTAGAGAAGAGTGTTGAAACCATGAGGGTCTAAGGCCGGGTATATTATAGATATTGCCATTAAGACAATCTTTGTGCTGCGGGATCAAAGCACACCTTAAACTCGCTAATGGAAGCGGCAGTCCGTTTCAGATGCTTGCGGACACCATACGAACCAAGTTCATGAAGATATTGTACTTTAATGTCATCTTCACATCTATCACCGGGATTTCTAATGAACTGGGACCAAATTCTAACATCTTTGACTTGTATTCTCCTTTAATGTCATACTATGACTGTTAAATATGTTTCATTTAGTAAGGGGCGTTTCTATCCAAGCTATCTCGTCCGATATTATCCAAAGATAATTAAATAACTTGTACATGGTATTAATTTCCTTTAAATTTAGTATGGTTGCAATTCTTCAGACTGGGTTGCTCTAGGTTGCTATCTGATTGGGACTAGCTAGATAGGGGGGTTGTTCTTGGCTGATATAGCCTAGACCTTTTTATTCTTGAGCCACAACAAAGCTCTTCAAAGCTCTTTCAATAAATCACCTCATCTGTCGATAGGAAGATGATAGCGATATAACAATCACAGAGACATACATAGGTTGTACCCGTTAAATAATATTCGTTCGACATAGAAGGAACGTTAAACACGGGAGTAAGTAATAGACCTTTTGTGCGCTAAGAACACACATCTGCTTGGTTACCGGATGTATGGCCCGAGGCCATGGGGTTACTGTGCGCCTGCCAGCCTGTATTTACCTCTGCCCAACATATCCTTCTCGTCGGTATAGCCTCATCGTCGATATAGCCTCCTCGTCGATATAAGCCTCCTCGTCGATATAAGCCTCCTCGTCGATATAAGCCTCCTCGTCGATGTAAGCCTCCTCGTCGATCGTACTTTTCAAGACCCTAGCCTTAGACACAAAGCCACCCATCTTTCTGCTCTGCTCTCAAAACACATTCTACCTACCTACCTGCCTCCAGCGTGGTAAGCCAAGAACTCCCATTTTCTGTCCTACTCATAGTATTGCATCGACGCAGTCTCTTCGATCCATTTACTTCCTGTTTTTTTCCCCAGCGTTTCACAGCGATTCTACAAGTATTATTAATGATTCTCAAGGTCAAGCTATATATCGGCCCATAACCCAAGACAAGGTAAATGCTTTTTATCTCTACACATATGAAGTCATATACATGCCCCTACACTCATGACGACACCTTCCCTCTTTATCGTCCCGACGACCAGTTACACCTGCCATGCAACAATCTAAAACTTAAAGCCGTCCTTCCCTTGAATCATTTTAGCCTTGCCTGCACACCTGTTCCTTTACCCTTTACTCCAACTCGCACCTACACGGGTCATCCCCAGCTCGGCCTCATTATATCATCGTTCATCTGCGCAGTCCATCGCATCGTTTCCAACCATAAAGTTGGATCCATACTGAAGACCACGGCTACACAGGTAGAGCCTGTTGGCTGGCCTCGGCTCACTCCGGGCACTCATCATCCTATTTCGATACATCTCTCATTAGAGCATCCAGACTAGCAACTGCAGTCTACTTCACTACTTGAGAATCGATATAGGAGACACCGAGAGTTTTAAGGAGCACTAATCCTCGTCTCCTCTGGTGACCACTCTGCTGCAATCGGGCGAACTTGGTCAAATCACATCAGTGCTGTCTCAACAAATCGTTGACAGATACTTCTCCCTTTGGGTTTAAGTTAATACTAATTGAGTAGCTATGGGTAATCCGAAGAATGGCCATGTGTGCATTCCACAGCCCAGTGAGACTACGGATCCTTCAGTTCTCGATGCTATGATGGTAAGTCCGATTTTTTTCGCATAATCCATTTCAGGAGGAGTCTTGACCAATATGACTGGAGATCTTCAATACTTTGATAGTTAACTTCTTCCCTCTTGAATAGAGCGACCTTGGTATCGGAAGACTCGAGGATCTCGCCACAGACGATGGAGGCAAGCACGGCCGCCGCCAAGGCTTGCCTCCTCAGTCGTCACATAACAAACAGACGGAAGCTTCTCAGACTCGGCCAGGTACTTCGAATGCGCTGGCTGAGATGTACCGAAGTAAGTGACATTTCCTTGCAGTGCTCCGTCCGAGTCCACGTCATGTCTAGTCCAGTACTAATAAGAACAGACGCCATCAAGGAAGGCGTGTTCCATGACGACGACTATCACGCAGTGAAGAACCTGGATACTATCGAGGACGGGAACTTGCATCGGCAGAAGCAAGCCAGCTTGCACAATGAGCACTCTAATCCCGCCCGCAGCTTCTCCGCTCAAGGTCGTAGACCATTCCAAGGCGCAGCATCTGGAGCTAGACGATTCCCACGGTATGATCCATTGTGAGTCGATATCTTCACCCCGGCTGTACGGTTCGCTGACAGATTAGCAGACAGCCCAGCTACCGTTCGCTAAACTCTCGGCGGTCTAGACGGACGATGGAATCTGTTGCCCCTGGCTATGAGGTCTCATCACTGGGAGGCCTACATGTCCCAGGAATGCCTGTAAAGCGGTGGGGACCTGGCCAGAAAGTGCTGAGCACAGCATACGCGGTCCCAAATGGAGGAACTCCTGCACCCAGTCGGGAACAGCCTGCGACTATGCAACCTGCACCACCTCGTGCAGTCCCCGATAGGCCTACTGCAGATTTACCTCCCCATCTGCGTCCTACTCGGCCGACAACGCACCTTACCGGGAAAGCCTCCTCGGATATCGTTTCACCGCAAGCTACCAACGGGGCCGCTGAAACTAAGCAGCCCACTCCCAAGACTCCCAAGGCCACTGAAGTTCATGACACCCCTAAATCTAATGGGCGGCTACCTCCGCATCCTCGCCGTCCGCCGAACACTTTTCAAAGCCATGAAAAAGCAGTCCCATACTCCACAAATTCTACTCCGTTACCGGCCCCTACACATCAGACTGAGCAGTCCAGGGTTTCTGTCACTCCTGTAGAGGCGGGTGAGTATCTCTTCCAGGCCGAGGTGGTCCTCCAGTACCAAGTCAATGGGCAGATACAAAAGGGCTTCGGTCGAGTCTCTGTCTACGAATTGGCCCAGCAGCCCATCGTTATCTGGGAGCTGATCGTCGGAGAACGAGTGACAAGAAAAGACATCCGAAGACTACTTCTACCTTTCGTCAACGGTAGCCTAGTCATTGTACGTTGGCAGGATAAACCAGGAAGCGACATCCAGACCAGTGATATCCGGTTTGACAGTATCTCAGCTGCACGTGGCTTTGAGGAAGCAGTCAAGCAACAAAGGAAAGAGCGAGCTCACTCGACTGCGCCAATCTTCGAGCAGGAGACAGAAGCGCACGTTCCTAATGATGTACAGCCCAGCGTGACACCTGAGAACATACCGAACACAGGTCAAACACGAACAGTCGACACATCTTCTGGCGCATCTGCTTCGACCGGATTAGCCCAACCTCAAGAAGATAAAAGAGCCATAATCCCACCCCGAGAGCATGGTGCTGCCAAGCAAACTCGTACCCCTGAACTTATCATCAATATGGCATCCCACGATGAAGAGCCGAGAGATCTACGAATACGGGCCTCTTCGATAGTCCCCCTACCTCCATTCGCTGGTGAAAACACGTCAGAACATCTGATCGATCTCTCTGATTGTGCTGAGGTTAAGACTACACGCCGCTCCTATATGGATGATCTTATGGGTGTAGACCTGGCGACGTCGTCGGTACGGAATGTTGGAACGGGATCCCCGACGGGCGGCGAGGTCGAAGCTATGAATGCTGCACCCGTCGTTGAAGCCCCAGCCGATGAAATCGAAGCTTCCGCCTTGATCATTCCTGAGAATTCTTCCGGATCGAAGCCAACGACCCAGTATCGATCAGGCGGTGTTCGCCCTCCCCCCTCTACGTTGCTTGAAACAGCCTTTGTGACTTTGAAGACTACAGAGACCAAGAATCTTGAGGAACATATCTCGCAAGATGCTTTAAGGGTCCTCCATCATCTGCCGCCTAGTGTTTACCAGGAGATGATGCAAATGTCGCACGATATTGTGCCGCACCTTGAACTGGCGCAATGCGTACCACCGGCACAAGCAAAAGTCACGGAGTATGCTCCTTTCCAAATTGCCTGGGTACGTCTCGGGCGAATTGAAGAGTACAACCGTCTTGGATGGGATGCGAAGCAGACGGTGCTCAGAGTAGTGTATTACAACATCGTGCATGGCGGCAATCGCATTGTCCGTCCACCCGAGGATATTCTCCGTCTGCGCGACTCCAAGCAATCTTGTCCTGATGAAGTTAAAGAACTCAACGAGTTAGTGAGGATGGGAAATCATCGAGAGACTTCGAAGTGCGATCCGTACGGTCGAGCCCACCCTGCGCCTCTAGCACCACAGCCGTCGCCATACAGTTACGAGGTCATCACTAAGAAGGCTATGGATCAAGCAAAATTTCTGTATGATGACCAGCCACAAGAGGACGTCAAACCTCCTGCGTCGGCGGCAGATAGTGCCCGTACAGAGCAGACACCTTCAGCTGTAGTGCCAACGGCCCAGATAAGACCCCCGAACGTTGCAATGGCAACTAAAACAGTCAACCAAAAGGCCGACTCTGCATCCGTGGGAACTCACGCACTTCTTTCTGAGCCGAAGCATGCGCCAGACCGCGGGGTTACTACTCAACAGAGTAGGTCAGTATCTGGCTGGGATTTCATTGATGAAGCAGAGGAGGACTGGGACCAGAAACCCCAGCCTCCGGTGGTGTATAAGTCCCAACAGCATACAGAGAAGGCTACCGGCATGAAACCAGTTGAAAGCCTCTCGTTCCAGCAGCACCTCCAAATGAGTCTAAAAGAGTCCATGAATGCTACCGGAGTTCGTAAGGCCGGGCGAATGCCGTTGGGAGATGCAACTAACCAGAGTCAACCTTGCACTAGCTCTACTCCGCCGAGAACAGCACCTCTGCCACCACACTTGCTGCGAAAGGCTCCCAGCGCCTTGGGCCAGAAGCCCGGCCCATATCAGTCAACACTCAACGAAGCGGCAGAATACCATAGCACTGCCTCGTCACCACGAGCTGGAGATACCCCAAATCGCGCACAAGTAGCTTTGGAAACAAAGGCAACGCCTTCACCCGAAGTCTCTCCCTTCCAACCTACCTTATCAAGCCAGAAAGCATCCGGTAGTCGTCGGCTTAACACAGATACGAACCCCTCGACTTCCCGATGGGCGTCGACTCCTGGACAACGGGCATCTACCAATAGGGGGCTCGGGCTAGATGGAGCGTCGAGCGACATGGAAGAAGCACAGTCACAGGGGACTCAGCTGCCCAGGTCGCCAAGGCATAAACGCTCGGGCACGGATGATACTCAGAGCAGTGAAATGACGCGACTGGCGAAGCGAGTAGACTCTATTCCCATGGGTGACTGCAAGCCGTCCTAGCAAACCAAAAAGGCCCAAAATAGTCACAGAAGGCGACGTACTGTGACCAATATATCATCTCTTCTTGGTCGGCAACGACAGTTGCAGCCACTTTGTCCATTAATTCACCGGCAATAGAAGCGATAAAGGAAGAATACGGCAAGAAGAGAAACAGAAAAAGATGCAGGAAACCCACCCCCCCAAAACACCGAAGGGTGCCTTTATCCTTCATGACTGAATACAACCACAGACACTTACGTCAATCATAGAGCGGTTCTTCGGTCCTATCCGCACCTCTGCCAAGGCTAGCTGAATTCCAGAACAACAACGACACAAGTCTAGGTTATCCTCTCCTGCCGTCAGGTTTCCTTCGTTCATAGTCACTCGCTACAACCGAACACCCTGGAAGAGATTTGCACCTTTATTCTTCGATATTTACCTCGATTGAGGCATTCGTACAACCGGAAGGCTTCCACTCGGTCTAATACATACCATCGACTGACTTATCCTTTCTTGGGGCTGCGGTAACCTAATGCAGAGAGCGACGCATGCATCTATCGCTATATGTATGGATCCTCCCCTACTAGCAGTGATGCAGGGACAGATCTAAGGGCAAATCCAGGGTTGATGCATCTGGCGATACGGAGAAGCATGAGAATGGCCACGGGGATCAAGGTGCCCGAACACTGCCTTGGCCCTTAAATATAAGCGCCGAGAGAATAGGATGCCAGTCCCTAACTTCTTCGGGCCTCGATGGTCAGATTGGTTTCCTTGTGCGAGCATAACCCTGGAACCGAGCCCCTCTCATTGTCAAGGCAATCGAGGGTCTGATATGGGTGAGGTCAGCTGGTGGAGATCTCTAAGCTATGATATTTGCATGTGGGGGGCATCCGCCACGAGGTGCGGGCCAAAATGTGGGTTTAGTATAAAATTCTCGGTTGTGTAAATCAGCATTAGTTTAGTAAAAGCGACAATGGATATATAATGTCTAGTGGTTGGGACGTTCTTTGCTTGCTTCGGGGTGATTTCCAAAGTGACCGTTGTTGATGCTCACCATATGTGTTGAATTTCTGCCGTAGTCAGACGTCATTACATCCCCACTGAAATTGGCAGAGCGAGATGGTTAAAATACGACTTTTAACTAGATCTTACTCCTCATCTAGGTACATATTACTCTGGAAAAACACATTTCCATGTCAGCTGTGTCCCTTTTCCTTACAGGAAGCTGTCTAGGCACGAGCGGAGGTATGGAATAGACTTAGTCCTCTAGGTTGGATTCGTCTTCATGAGCCTTTGTTAACAGTACAAGTGGCTCTGTGATCAGCCGCAATGAGTCGACCAATCGGAACTCTACTGTAGGTTCAGACAGCCATGGACCACTCGGAAGCTCTTGTCTGACTAGCTCGATGCCCTCCCTCTCTTAACTACTACCTACGTATCAGATGGGCTGTTCACCTGTTCTCGCCTTAGACAGTTTAGGGGCCTTGGCGTCAATGCCCAACTCATCATTCCTGGCCCTTTACCATAAACGGTACATACGTGTATGTATGTACGTACGTACCGAGATACCGTACCTACGCACCTATGGTTCCTATGTACTTGTACGATAATTAAGTACACCTACCTACGTAAGTAACGGCTTGCTCCACCTCCCCTTAGGTGAGTGGTGGCATGTCTTGCATACATACCTGCCTGTATGTAGTTAGAAGCGGCAACATCGAAAGCGCCTTGACCGCCTCTATTAACTTGCAGTAGGGTAGTTGACAATTCATTTTTCAATTTCTCTGTCGTCCGCAAGTTCTTTTCCCCAAGTTCGATCGCCTTGGGCATATCGGGATAGTTCAGGCCATCGGAGAAGGGCGTACACGGTCGGTTAAGTAGTTGCCTGAATCTGATCATTTATGCCCGGATTATCCAGGGTGACAAGAAATAGCCCATACCTGAAGGTCCTTATCATTACTCGCCTCAATACCGCACCCTTGTTGAAAACTTCCTCCTGTCCTCTGGGGTTTTCTTACACCAAGCAACGCAACACAGACCCCCACACTCTCACACCTACACACAGACACACACACCACTCGTTACGCACGACAACAATAAGCGAAGGACAAAGGAGGAGCTGACGACTTAAGACCAGTAGGTATTTACTGTGCCTGGAGGTTTCTCGAACGAGCAACAATACCCTTGGAACAATCTCAAGGTTTTTCTCCGACCACCCCTTCAAGCAACATCGACCTTCTCATTCCTTCTACTCTTTCAAAACACAACAACATCCACAACAACATCTTCATTTGACTTTATTAGTCAAGCTCGTAAACGATTCATTTCGCTTCCTCTCCGGCTTTTTTGGCCTAAAAGTCCAGTGCGTCAGGATCTGCTTCGGTGTCGGCTCGGCCCTCAAACGAAGCAAACCCTACTGTTGCATCATCACTGCATAATTCCATCGCTCTTCCCTCGATCCACGTTGCATTCCCCAAAGTGTTCGAGTATCGAGGATCAATCTAGAAAGACGTCGCTATTGTTAGTCATTGGGGTTTGGTCACCATGAACGTGTTGCTGTCACCACAGCCCCCCCTTTTCCCTCACCAGCACGAAACCGCCCGACGCTCTCCTACACGGTCTAGTATGTCCCTTCATCCTTTCCCTCGACACTTGGCGTGCCTTAGTGCTTGTGTCGAGGTCTGCGCTATGAAACTGACTATGACTGCTAACATTACTAGTGTCTCCGTTCCACAACACCATGACGAACAGCCGGAAAAGAAAAGCCGACGACGACGTTGACGAGATGTCCGTCTCACCCCAGAGCTCCCCCGCCATCCAGTCCCGACAGCTCTCTCGCCCCTCCAAGAAGATCCGATCGAACGACCTTATTGGGCGTCCCTTGACTCTTCCCCGCCTACTCGAGACTCTCGACGCCACACAGCTGCGAATGGTCCTTCAGACCATCTGCGAGCGGCAGCCGGAGATTGGAGAGGAGGTTGTAAAGAGTGCACCGAGACCGTCTGTGGCCTGCGCCCTCCAAGTACTGCAACAGTACCAGAACAAAATGCGAGAAGCGTTCCCCTACGGCGAATCCAGTTCCGATTATACATACTATAGAGTGAAGCAACCTCTCGTCGCACTCATCGATGCCCTGACGGATTTCACTCCGCAATTTCTCCCGCCCAATGAGTCACAAGCTGCCGTTTCGCTGCAATATCTGGATGGGGCGACCAAGGTGGCCCATAGTCTCCCGGAGTGGGAGAGTCAAAGCTATCGACATCATAAAGAAAATGTGTACGACGAGATCTCGAGAGCTTGGGCACTGGTCATCAACGAGGCATCCAAGAAGGGGGCAGGCTTCGTTTTGCATTCGGGAGGCTGGGACCAGATCCTGCAGAAGCATAATCAGCAGTCTAGCGGCCGGTTGGGCAGTGCCATGGCCGCCATGGCTGCCAATGTTGGCTGGGTTGGCGGAGGACCTAACGCAGCCGGTCCGAGCAACTCCAGCCAGAATCCCTCCATTCTGGACCAACTGATGGCCGGGAATTATGGATCTCCCGTGCGTGTGGGGCCTTGGTAGAGCTTGCCACTGCACGATGAAGTCGGTCACGAGTAGTTGAGGGTTTGACGGTCGATATACTGATGGTGGAGGATCTGGTTTACCGACAAAGCAGTGGTCATCGGGTATTCAGCGGCATGCGGGAGCATACATCGACTTGGTGGAGGCAATGCATATACCACTTCATGACGTTCTTACGACTACATTCATTTTTCCTCTGTCCGTTAGCATGGGAAGGAGCATAGATTTGGTCAACGAAGGGTTGCACGGTTGCAGTGTCTGGCGTTCTTGTTGCTATCACCTTTTGTTCATCTAGGGATGTTCTTATGATTTCGCTCGATATTTTGACTGCCCTCCCTGTCCTCCGATTTTGTTGGATCAGCCGGGATGGGGGGATATATTTGGGTTACTCATTGTGGACGCTGTCTCGGCCTTTTGCAGCGGCCCTGTGCTCACGGTTGGATCCTACCAATGTAACCAGAGTCACTCAGTCCGGTGGTGTGCATCTTGTCTCTTGGCGTTGTAGGCAGGTGTCCTTGGTGAATACGTTTATAGGTAGACGAAGCCGTCAGCGACTAGATTAAAAAGCACCCGGGAATCAGCGGGCAACTATGAAAGAATATTCCGAATCATATGTGTCTGCGAGTCGCTCCCACTGGACTCGGCTGATGTTCATATGTATGTGTTCATATGGTGTCTTCAATACGAGGAATTGGATTTCTGTATCTGTAGACGGCTAGGGGGGCTAATACACTGCGTTATACGGACGAAATCAAAGACAGCTGTCGCAATGCCCTCCTTGGCCCAGCGGTCTTGAGGAGTTCCTGTTCATTACATGAGCTCGAAAAACAAGCGCCTGGATCTAATAGGCAGCGATGGGACGGTAGCCAACGCTGTGTCCATAGTCCTAGCACAGTCCTAATCCTCAAACATACCCCTATTAGACTTGCAATGCCCACATTAGCTTCGCTTCACGATTGCATGCGTATGCTATGATTCTCATTCGACAAATGGCGAGCCACACCATGAGGCAGAATGGCTACTCACATATCGGTGAATCAGTCCTTTGACGCCCTTCTGGCCTCTCACCCGATGTATGACGGAAGACAAGGGTTAACTGACCGCCCGCTCCAGTCCGCTGAACATACCCAAGCACATCCTTCCAGCTGATCGAGCTCTAGTCGTCGCTAGACATAGACTTTCCCATATGCAATATTAACCTCCTGTATATTTACTGGGCACCTCAGGCACGGTATCGGGAAGATATACGTCCAGAACAGAGGCGCACATATATATCCACACAGCGAACAAGCCCACACCCACGGACACACATACAAACATACGAAAACCCGCTCTCGCCACTCCTGAACCGGCCAGCACTGGCGAAACCATGCCTCGCGCCACAAAACCCCGAAGAACCATGACCGCCATCGTGACCGTGATACCAGCCCCGACCGAGGCACGAGCGGTGCGCATCACCGGGAGTCAGCACTTGGCAAACACGACAGCGTCAGCGTGGATGTCCGTAAAGCTGTCCCCTCCGACTATGTCGCTGTCCATGGCGCCCGAATTTTCCGCCGCCCTCCCGACCTATATCACAACGACGATGATGATGACGACGACTCTAACGACGATGCCAACCGAACCCCTGCTCCCTCCCCTAACCAACACGACAACCACAGGAGCAACGACAGCGGCAGCGACGACAACAGCGGCGCCAGCGCCCAGTGGAAATGCCTCCTACTCCAAATACCTGGGCTGCCCGGAAGAGTCCGGGCTCGGATGCCTCGAGGTCATCGCCGTCGAGGGCGCCGTGCTGCTGGTCGTCGCAGCCGCCGCGTTCATAATGTTCATCATGGGGGTCTGTCGGCGGCGGAGGCGTGATGCGGCGCTCAGGAGGATGATGGTCAAAGGCAAGGGGAAGGAAAAGGAGAAAGGGGTTGGAATAGGGGCTGACAACGGTGGTGGTGGTAGTGCAGTTGGGGAGGTTGTGCTTAGGGAGAGCGGGTTTTGGGGATTGAAGGGAGGGTGATTTATTGGTTGGTTGATCGGGGTACGGATCTGGCTATGGTGTGGGGGAGCTCGGGCTCAAGGGGAGAGAAGGGAGGAAGTGCGGGGTGCGCCGCCGGCGGGCAGGAGCCAGGAAAGCAGACAAAGGCTCGTGCGTTAGGGTCATGTAGGGAGATGGAGGGTATTGGTTACGGACGGCTGGAGGAGTCCATGGAAGGACCGCTCACGCCTGTGGAAAGGGGCTTTTTGACATGCTGCGGTCGGCTGCTTGGACATGTGTGTGGTTGGGCTCACGAGCTTGCTCACGGCCAGCGGTTACATTTAGGGAATTGTTGCTTGCATAATGGCACAGTTCTTGACGTGCGTGTCTCTTTATCAATCGCTTGCTTTCCCCGCAATAGAGTGAACGTATTGGGCCATCTTCTGGTGTCCCTCCATAGGAAGATCTGAAGAGTGTGGACTGGCTCACTTAGATGCTATAGAATTCTCTTGCCTACGGAAACAAGCGCAAGCGTTCATAACTTTGTCTCTTCCAATTTACTATTATTCTCTTCTCCGGTAGGCTTGGATAGGATCCCCAAGGGGCCAGTCACTGAGGCATTACAGCTATCATACAAGACTATCCAGAGCTGGCTATGTCCAACAACATAGCGTTGACGTAGAGAAAGGGTTGTGCAAACTCCCAAGCTAGGAGGATGTACTTGTACAACATGAATACCCCATTTTACCCTTAAACGTAACCCCTTTTGTTGTAGCACCTCTGAGGCCACCAGTTCTGTGACTAAGTTCGTCTGATGTCAAGCTTGTTGCAGAAGACAGCGCTCTTGCAAGGTTAGCGTGATAGCAAAGTGCTTTGTGGTTGTCTACCTACATAGCTTGACTTGACATGTATCTTGTTTGCACATCCTGAACCTTTGAGAATAGGGCTACAATATAGTGGCCAGAGCAATACATAAAGAAGGCTAAGAGCCAACTAAACTTAACTGCAGGCTCTGCCAGTTCAGGAAGTTCCTTATTACTCTAAGTGGATAGTGTATTTAGTTGTGACTCCTCTTCTTCGGGCGGAATGGTATACTGTAAGGCTATCTGGAATTTAACATGGCTTGCAAAGAGTTGCGCATCAACTGGTGGGAGATGCAAGCCGAGGTTCTCCATTGGTTGGCTAGCCATCTCTGTGAATGTATCGGACAGCCTTCTTTTGTAGCCTTGTGTGGAGCGCCCCTATTTGTTACAGGGCCCACTGTGGGATATCCAATGCTTGCTGGCACTTCCTCAGCAAACACTTTTCTATAAATACTTGTGCCCGAACCGCGTTCTACAGATCAGACACCGCTTTGACTACATTCTGTTGTTAGCATTTCTTCGAGGCAATCATCCAGGTCTTCCCAAACTCGCCGACAACCCCTGAACTCGTCGACTACTTCCCATCATAAGCAATTCTTGCAGATATTCAACTCTTTCTGATAACCGCCGATTACCCCTGAAAATCGTCGACACTCCCCTTTCCCAGTGTTTGCACAAGAGGTTGCGTTCTCCCAAAGGTCGTCCACTGTCCCTGAACTTGTCGATTGCTTTCTGTCATCAGCATTTCTCTACGACATCTAATTCTTTCTGAGAGTCGCTGATTGCCACTGAACTCTTCGACTGCTTTGCGTTATCAGCGTTTCTTCGAGATATTCAGTTCTTTCCACAAGTCGTTGACTACCCCTGAACCCATCCACTTTTTCCCTTTCTAAATGTTTGCTAAGGACGTTCTGTTTCCAAAAGTTCGCCGATTGCCCCTCAATTCGTGGACTACCCTGAACTCGCCGACTGCTTTCCGTTATCAGCACATTTCTTCGACATATCCCGTTCTTCTGAAAATTGTCGACTGCCCCTGAAATCCTTGGCCATATTCTGTTATCAGCAAATCTTCGAGACGTTCGGTTCTTTCCAAAAGTTGTCGATTGCCCCCTTAGCTTGTCCGCTACTCCTGAAGTCGTCAACTATTCCCTTTCCCAACGTTTGCTTGAGAAATTGCGTTCCTTCCTAAAAGTCGTCGACTGCTTCTTTTAGGACAGTTTGCACAAGATATTGCGTTCTTTTCAGGAATTTTCCACTGCTCGCCTTTACCGCAGTTTATTGGCCGCACTCCGCTTTCCCCGAGAGTTGTCAACTATTCATTTCCTTACAGTTTCTCCACGACATCATCACGACTTCTTTAAAACATCCCGCCCTTCCGAGGCTCATCAACTACTTCATTTTATCACAATTCCTTCAGATATCCAGTCCTTTTCCAAAACATCCAGTCCGTCTTTTCTTAACAACGATCCATCCCGTATCTTCTTTAACTGAAGTTCCCTTAAGACATTATCATACTCCTTTCGACATATCATCATATTGCCTCCAAGACAGAAGACTGCACATCTTTCAAGACCACCCATACTATCCACTATATTGGCAAGACAAGCGGAAGAGACGTGGGTTGGTTTCATTTTCCTGTTACCAGGACCAAACAGAACCACAAGACTAACAACTGTATAACCCTGCAGATCTATGCCAGCAAGATGAATGCAGAACGTCAGTCTCGTATTGTCAATATCTTAGACAACTGGGCGCATCTCGAGAAGATCATCACACGATACGAAAGCCTCGTTCAATCACGATGGGTGAGACGGAGCAAGAACAAACACAGGGCTCTCCTACTAGGGCTTTGGCCAAGGATGCCCGAGAATCGACACTCGGACCTGGCAGCCCTCGTTGGTGATCTAAAGGGCGAGCAACAGCAAAATGCCTATCTATGGCCGTACATCAACCTAGAAGACCTGACAAAAGGGACACCGTTGGTCTTGATGCTCAAGTCGAGAGGACGGAACCATCCAGGTTGTTTCGCATTGCAGGACCTCCTCGCCACTAATCTCAGCTGGGGTAATTACGTCTTATGTTCCGTTGGATGGCGACATCGAGGGAGAAATGATATTGAATGAAGGCGACGGGCCGAATTATTACGGCAGAACTGCTGAGAACTACGAGGACCACCAGGACATACATGCGCGCTTCGTGTTTGATGTCGAAAAGGGCGACTTGATCTTGGAGGTACAAGAGAGACTATATATATTCCTGGTGAAAGTATGCCAGGCTATTCTACACGATAAAACCACTGCGACCTCGCGACCTTGAAGCAGTCCCACCGGAAGAAGAACCACCTACTCCCGTGGAGAAGAAAAACCAGGAGTTATCTATTCTCGCTCAACTACGAGCCGAGACCTCTTATCTTCCGCCCCAAAGAAGAAGTTGGTCACGGCTTCAGGCGGTTGTAAAAGCTAACCTCGATGAGTTGAGGCAGAGCTTTGTCCAACAACGTGAGGACCCCGCCAGCTTACATGCGCTCTTTATGGATATGAAGGACCATAATTTCGAAGCCGTTCTCGACGCGCGGGGAAAACAACACACCTATATACAAGCAAAGGCATTTTTGCTGGACAAGTCATGCGGTGTACTGCGACACTTGTTGCTGCAGATCGAGAAATGGTCTGTCATCGATAAACAGTTTGATAAGCTGCTGGCATATGTTGACAACGCACCGAGGAGCGCGTTCATTACAACACAAAACTCCTTGGACAGTTTGGCCAATATCATGGCTTAGAACCTTGAAGAAGTAGTATATGCATCACTCCTGTGGGAATATACAGGGAACGAGACGGAGGAAACAGAAAGTTGCCAACCAGTTCAGACATCATTCGCAACAAGATCAACCTTCCAAACAAAGGGAGCTCCCAACTTGCTGTACTCTTCTGGTTGTTGCTGACGGAACACTGGTGAGCTCGTATCAATTTACCTGCTTTGCTGGATGGGATCCAACACCTCCAAGACTCTGATAGGGATGCCAGAGAGTTGCTGTCGCCGTGGGTCATGAGCCGGCTCGACCAACTAGCTATACTTAGCGAGTGTCTCCATCGGATGGACTTTGAGCTGTCTTACAGGTCTTGGCCTGAACCGGGGAATCTCAACATGGACAATATGTTAAACCAGTTAGGTGTAGCCGGTGATGGCTTGGCTGCCAATTTGAACAACACCGACGGGAAGAACTGGAAAGAGGTCCGGGCCCAGGCTGGAGTGCTACTGGATGGTTTCTCCTATCCAGCAGAGAAGAAGAGGTCCGCAGAAACAGTCGCACAATTGCAAAGGACGGAGTGGATGGCCAAACAGTTCTGGAGGCCGCTATGTGATCGGCTCTCCGAAGGCGGTGCCATCTCTAACGAGACCAAGCTGTTGCTTCGGAGCACGACAACCAACAGAACGCCGGACTACGACCCAAGTAGGGAAGAGAGGCCACGAAAAGGGCGAGACAAGAGCCAAGAACTGGAAAGGCCATTTGGGGCATTGAGCATAAGTCAAGACACTCAACAGAGTTTCTCTTCCTCATACTCGACACCCGCGCCAAAGATAAAAGTCAAGACACGAGGCGAGGCCCAATCTCCGAGAGGGGAGGATCGCAGCCCCGAGAGAAGAGATGCTCCCGGAGAGCGGAAAAAAATAGAGCTCAACCGCAGGGCTTACCGAACCATGCGCTTGTTGTTAGGAGACACAGCAGGCGGCTCACATCCGGGAGAGGTGCCCTGGCGAGACTTTCTGCACCTCATGTCATCCATGGACTTCGAGGTGCAGAAGCTGCGTGGTTCGGTGTGGCATTTTATACCACCGGAGTCGGAACGTTCGATCAATTTCCACGAGCCCCATCCTCGACCGAAGCTTGAGTGGAAAGTGGCTCGGTGGTACGGACGCCGCCTTGCACGGGTGTACAACTACATCCTCGATTCGTTTGTGCAAAAGGGGCCATAGCAAACGAGGTTTTGTCGGCAGATGAGGTAATTTGCTGAAAGGGTGTTGAAGGGATCAAAAGGGCTTTGATTTATGGCCCTAGGATTCCAGGGACATAGGAGTTGAAGCCGATATTTAGCTGCTCCCAATCCCAGTTGTAGATTGGTGACCTAGGAAGAGAAAATAGACAGCAACCAAGAGCCCCCCAGTCTGAAGAATTGCAACACTTTTGCTGACAGGTCTTCATAAGAGCACCTAGCGGGACCTGGAAAAGCACTCTTCGGTTCTATAAGCATGGACTTTGTTCTTCCAGGTTCTTAACCCCAAAGAAACCACCCATCCATAGAAGCACAAGCGCTTCATGCGAATCGGGCATTGGCGAATGACAGCGCAGAAGGGTTTCTACCGCCATGGGACGCTCCCTATCAACTTGTAAGACTCTGAGAAAGTCTAAGGGTCGGTGGCGGCCCGTACGCGCCAGCCATGCTGGAGCACAAGGAGTTCGGGCGTTGCCGCCGACCACCGCCGCTAAGCTTCCTTCTCCGAGGCGTAATCTAGATAGCGAAGCGTCGACTTGGTTCAGTGTTTGATCTATTTGTATGAACGAGTCACTCCAAACTCCCTCTTCAGTGGTTTAGGTATGCAGTCAGAAATGTAATCATTCCACGTCCGTAAAACTGTCCCAATGCTGGTATTTGAGCTCTTTATAAGTGATAACTCTAGTTATGGTAGACATGCCGTTACTTAGGCCTTGATGAATGTAAATATGGGATGAAGCGTATGAGCGTAATGTCATCCACGGCCCGCAAGTGTATTCAGACTATCTCGCATTGGAATATAACCAATACTGAAAACAGTACGAACTTGAAACCGTTTCGGGATGCATGACACGGCTTCCCGATCCTAAAGCATTTGGTGGCAGCGGTTGCGGAGACGCTTAACAATGCAGAGGAGTGAAGCTGTCTAGGGGTAAATGAGTGTATCAAAGTTGGATGAAGAGCTATCATAAAGATCTGGGACCTAAAGCCTTCTTGTATAGACACATAACCACATTCCATAGTTTCCATGCATATGTACCCATGACCCCGTATCAACACGCAGTTATAATACATTATGATGGTGTTGATACCCACCTGTATATATCGCGTGGAGTTCCATTAACCGCCCAACATCATCCAGGGGCATATCCACGCAACGGGCGTATCGAAAGACACTATCGTGCTTTGGAATCTCAAGATGTAATCTATGGCCCGCAGTGACAACACGACTTTCCTACCCTAGAACGTTACTATTCCTGCATATTGTAAAACTGACACTCTCACCCTAATTAATCCTACATAGTATGGTTTTCTTCCTAGCTAAGCAGTTTCAGCTGGGCAGTCTTTGACCCAAATAATTGATATGTTAGCAATTCTCTGTTACAGGATTAACTTCTGAGATATTATTATCTCAGGGATTCAAGACTTGGTCCAGTGCATGCGTTTTTCTAGTTTGTCGTCGACTAACTTGGTCAGCTTATTCAGGGGATGCAGCCGAATCTGACGCGAAACAGCGGCGCTGAGTCTAAACGCAGGAGAAAACCAATGACGTTCCTTACATCACTCCAGACCGTGGAAGCCATCCAGCAAAATAATCTGACTCCAGACACCGTCCCGCACCCCTAATCCGAACAACTATGTCATCCCGAACCCTAGACGACGCTTCCCGCACATGATTTGCAGTAAGACGCCACGTATAGATTGTTACTGCCTCCCTCTAGACGCGTCTTCTCATAGAGGCAATCAGCCTGCGATGACAGGTTGTTTCTGCATTTGCAACAGGAGGGTGGGTAGCGCACTTGGGTAAGGTCGATAGCTAAACCACCACCTCTCATCAGGATTTCGACTGTGAAACGGGGAACGCTCGTCAACAGTTCTATCCCTTTAGCCGCCGCGTCCATGTGGTAGAGTGCCGTTTTTGAGAAGAAGTCGACCATTGGTTTGCGTAATGGCTCGAGCTCCGACAAGATATCGTGTGTGTACACATACGAGACCGCTTCATAGAAGCTCTTGCAGTGATGCGCAGCAGTAGTTTCCTGTGCCGGCGCCACAATGACACTCCTAGACCCGTTGGCACTCCGATACACATAATCATCATACCCATTGTTACGCGTATGCGCATTGCTGAGCTTCGTGAGTTGGAGAAGCCGAGCGGCTACATCGAGTTTAGCCTTCAGTTGCACGAGGGTGACCTCGCAAAGCTCCGGCAACAGGAAATAATCTCCGAGCTCGTAGAGATAGATCAGAGGGAGAAATTGCATGTCATCGGCGCCGGAACAAGGCAACTCTACAGAGGTGTTAGTATTCCCACAGATTTGATGCGTAAAGCGCCATTGCACTTACTCCCGGTGTAGATGAACTGGATCATTGGGTAGACCCTGTCTGGCTTGAAGTTCTCTATCGTCACCACACCGCTGCTGGCTTCCTGAATCCGTGGTCAGCATTTAAATGATTTCCTCGCTCCATGTCTTCCGTACCATGAATTTGCCGTTCAATGCTTTGTCGAACCATGCGCAACGGCTGCTCAAGATGAGCTTGTGCAATTTCCAAGATTTGTCGCCGCATCGGACCTCCACGTCTGAATGGTTTCCGCCGGTCAGAAGCCTGCAAACTACGAGTTAGCGTCCTAGTATCCATGCAGAGATATCGCAAGTCCTGGGATATAATCACTTTTCATCGTGGCGGACAAAGGTGCCAAGCCGGTCGCTCTTAGTAGATGCCATTGCCATCCCTATCTGGTGATGTTGAATCGGTAGACGGGTTTGCTCTTGACTAAGGAGTTTACTCTGTTTTGGAATGGCTGTAGATGCGGGGTCTACTGTGCAGATTCTTACGCGGGGTATTTATAACCCCCCGTGGCCACGGTACCGCTGCCTGTGGTGACTTGTTCCCTAGGAGATTCTCTTTGGATAAGCAGGCTGTTTGACTTAGATGTGCCTTAGCATGTGGCTTACATAGAACTATCGCTGCCCGTTTCGTGTAGCCGTCTGGGAGAATTTGCCTTGCATTTCAGGAGCAAATAAAATGCTATATTTCGTATACACCTGGCAGCTATTCACCGGTACCTAAGGTTCGTTAGGTGCCTAACACATCCTCGATGGCAGACTGACCGAACTATGAAGAAAATCAAATATCATACTCATTCAGCCTCGAAGCGGCCGTTCAATGTCTTCATTCAGGGCGCCAAGCCCTACATTGACACAGTGACCTTCGCATGTCTTATCCTGATACAGCCCGCAAATTTCCTCCTGGAGAAACTCAAGGCTTTCCAAAGAAGGATATAACCTGTAACGGCCTTTCCTTGCCCATTGCAGGCGTTTCGGACTAGCAGCCGCGTGGTCGAATTCGATTCGCAGCCCTGGTGTTAGCACCCCGCACCTGCTAAGTGGCCAAAACATCTCTTCCACTTAGATCTCTTACACTGTCATAATACACTGGATCGGATGCTTCTTTCCCTCTAAGGGCGCTTGACCTGACTACTAGGGATTAATTAGTGATGTCTTCTGTCCCCTCATAGGATTTCTAAAATACATAGCCTGGTCAGCCGTCGAAGCGGTAGAGCACCCCCTGAATGAAGGGTGGCCGCCCCCTACTTTGGCGGGAAGACGTACAACACCTACCCCGCGAGCGGTTGCTGGACACAGTACTACTGCCTCGGGCTGCTGACCAGGGACGGCCGCACAAGGCCGACCAGCGCCGGGGTCTGGCGCAAGTCGTGTGTTTCCGCAGCGCCAACAGCAACCAGGAGCCGAGAATGACAGCTTTTTCCAGAATCCCAGCGACTAGCAGACGGTGGATCGCGCGCCACGCGATTCAAAAGGCATCGGGGCTGGCGGCGACAGATGGTATACGATGGTGCAGCCAGCGAGCTAAAGTAATTAGGGGGAATAGTGACAGACCGTCACACACATGGTTTGTTGATGGTAATAAACGTCACGTGATCAGGCGTTAGTGCACGGTGCTGCCTGGGGTTGAGTGGGGCAGCTGTTGACGTTATTGACAAGTTAAACAAGCGCGGGAGGCGACTTCCAAGTGCAAACAACGCGTTTATGTGCTTTCGTAGGGCATTTGATACTTGATGGAAGCTGCAGCGTTTTAGCATCGCTTCATCTCACATACAATATTTCAATTTAAGCTACAGCATAGCGCCTCTTCCTGCGACTCTGGACCGACTTAAATGACACAATAACTGACTTTCGATCTGCAGAGATGCCGGCGTATGTTGCGGCCCTTGAAGCTGTTCCCAGAAGACGATCTCAGAAGAACGCGTCATTGCTGATCAGATATTTGTTTACATAGCCCGGGCGAGCAGCACAACGGTATCCTCAACCCTTTCGAGGAAGCGAAACCTCGCATCTCTGAATTCACAGCCAGCGAAATTGCCACTCTGCAATCCAGATTAGAGAAGCAACTCGGCCCGGAATACCTCTCTGCGAGAAGCGGCCCATCCGGCCAGAAGGTACACTACATCGCTGCTGAGAAATGCATCGCGCTTGCCAACGAAGTCTTCGGTTTCAATGGATGGTCGTCTAGTATTCAGAATATCCAAGTCGACTTCGTGGACGAGAACCCCCAAACCCTGAAGATATCCCTTGGATTGTCCGTCATTGTTCGCGTCACCTTGCGGGATGGTACTTACCACGAGGATATCGGGTATGGTCACATCGAAAACTGCAAGGGAAAGGCGGCGGCCTTTGAGAAGGCCAAGAAAGAGGGAACTACCGATGCGTTGAAGCGAGCCCTACGGAATTTCGGCAATGTCCTTGGCAACTGCATTTATGACAAGGATTATCTCGCAAAGGTGACCAAGATGAAGGTTGCGCCGACCAAATTCGATGAAGATAATCTCCACCGTCACGCGGACTTCGCCAAGAAAGAGCCGGAACCGCCGAAACTTCCCGTGAAGACTGAAGGAGAGAGGAGCGGTACTGCTCAGGCGCCTTCTTTGAGTGGGTTCGACTCTGATGATATCGATTGGGCGGATGCTGATGTCTTGGTTTCATAGTTCCGGGTGACTCGCTGGATGACGACTTCGGAGACTTTGATATGGCCGACTTCGGCGTCACGGAGGAGGGTCATCCTGACGAGGTGGTGCTACCAGTTTCACACGGGACGAATTCGAATGAGACACTTCAGTCCCTATCTACTGGCAGTAGCAGTGATTCCAATAGGCCATTCACTCATGGTGCCCCTCCGAGGCCTATGCAACCACCTGCGAGACCCATGGTGAGGACTGGCTCCAATGGCCAGCCGCCTAGAGCACCCCAAACACCAAACCAGCCTCCGCACCGGTCAGGGGCTCCTTTTCAAGGTCGGCCGAATCCCCAATTACCTACGAATCAGGCTGCCGTGAAACCTCAGCCTACCAATCTAGCACAGCCAACTGGGGCAGGCAGTAGAACAAGCACTCCTCCGCCGAATGCCGGGCCACCGGGGCCAGTGGCGTTCTTCTCGGCGCGGACGGTGAACCCGTTAGCAGAGCCCTCCGCTCCCAGTGCTGCCACCGTCCCTCCGGAGGGCGCTGCACCATTCAATCCCCGCGCAGAGAGCCCCTCGATTCGAAAGACGCCTGGTATTGACCATAATTCTTCCCGACCGGTAGCAAAGAATGGACAGCATGTGCCCCCGGCTAAGAAGGATGCCGACACGTCCCATGCTCAGGGCCCTCCTGTCGGCAACAGAGGCTCTGGCAGTGCGGCCGGCTTAGGACCTGGAAGACCGGTTATGGGCAATGCTGGTAACCCTATGCTCAACCACACCAGACAAATCGGTGCCCCAGGCGGCGGTGGGAGTCCGTTGGCGAACCGCAGCACATACAAGCCACCGACTGTGAAGCGGCCAGCCCCCGGCGTAGTTGAGGGCGGGAATAGGACACCGTTGACGGAGGTCTCCGCCAACAATACAGTCAGCACAGCTGGGAATGGAGGTACAGATGCGAAGAGGCAAAAAGTAACATGAAAGGATGGGTTCTTCAATTCGCTGGCATGGATAAGGGCTACAGGGCAGGATTCGCAGGTTTTACGTTTTCAAACTATAGGCGCTGCTGGAACTTGGTCGTTCACCACTGTTTGGCGTTCGGGTGTATATAGTAGTCGCCTAGGGAGGCACACCTGGCATTGCTTGGGCATGGTTGGGAAATCTTACAATTCTTTTGTGTGCAAAACATGTGGTTCTTAGGCTGCTCGGACTATTTGCCCTTCTACCATGATCTCAGGAGGTACGGGAACGCGGAAGTAAGCGGTGCCCCTTGTCTACATACTTCGAGGATGTATCTCGGGCTAGTCGCGTATTTCCGTCGGTAGCTTTGCGGGTGTCATGTTTAACGACGATCACGAAAGAGAAGCATCGAAGTAGTCTAAAAGATCCGACGTCGCTGTGAAATATAGCCTCTAATACTGAACAAAGCCGGCTGGAAGCCCCTGAACTCCAGTATGGAGCAACAACCCACATACATCCCCGACTTATACACTTAAATCACCACGTGAACCAAATTGCTACACTGTGTACGAAGTAGTTACAAAAAAGGAGTGCTGGATGAAGTAGTGTGAAGTCATGGTGGGCAAGTTTTGTGTGGTTCGGATATTAGTAAGCCTAAGTCCGTCCGGATCTCTGTATATCCGTCAGGTAAGCTAGAGTGCTTCGTCTATTGACCTTAAATTCGACCCTGTTTTGGTCAAGTATGAGAAAGAGTCCACTTCGCACCGCAACATCGCGGGAACTTCCGCATATCTCCGGCAAACGGATATCCTTTATATCTTCCCCGTGTGCTATAAGAGCCCAGCAGTAACGAAGCGACCACAGCGCTAACCTTAAATGGATATGCATTTTATTAATCGAATAACTTGATTCGTTACAAAAAGTCCAGGGGAGATGCGAGCCCAACGGACGGCATTAGGACAATGTAAATTGTCCAGACTGTCCGGTAGGTCCAGTACAGGCGACCTCTAGACGGCATGGACATCACGAAGGGAGGGAAAGCCGGATGAATATAAAAGGGGGATAGAAGGAGGGCAGCTCACCCTGCCTGAATCGTGACCGCAGTGTTAGATAAGTATTAAGCGCCGTCGACGGCTCCTCTGCTCATACTGATCCAAACCCATCACGAGAAAATCATCTAAACTACAAGTCGTTCAAGTACCTAGAAATGGCAGCGGCAACGTCGAAAAAATTCGTGCTCGTCACCGGCGCCAACAACGGCATCGGCTACGAAACCGTCAAGGCGCTGCTGCAGTCCGACAAGGCCTACCACATCTTCCTCGGCAGCCGATCCCTGGAGAAGGCCAAGCGCGCCACGGAGAGGCTCCACGAGGACGTGCCGGCGGCTACCAATACCGTCGAGATACTGCCCGTCGACCTTAGGAGTGACCAGTCGATTGAGGACGCCTTCGAGCAGGTCAAATCCGGTCCCGGGCGCCTCGATATCCTCATCAATAATGCCGGTATGTGATTGTGATCAGCTTCGCCTTCGCCTCCACGATGCCTGAGCTACCTCATTATCCCCCGCGGACGTTTTTTGTTCTCCAATCGAGAACCTACTAACATCTCTTCTTCCAACCCACCAGGTGCTACCTTCGACATGGAGTTCCTCGCCGACAGGGTTTCGCTGCGGGAGTGCTTCAACAGGGCGTACGATGTGAACGTGGCGGGGACCAACGTGCTGACCTGGACGTTCACGCCGCTGCTGCTGCGGTCGGCGGACCCGCGCCTGCTTTTCGTGGGCGGGCTGTCGCACATCACGCAGGCGGCGCGGTCGTACTTCCCGACGCCACCGCAGCCCGCGGGCTGGCCGAAGAAAATCGACTTCGAGACCATCGGGTACCGGTGCAGCAAGACGGCACTCAACATGTTGATGCTGGACTGGAACCACAAGCTGAAGGCGGACGGCGTCAAAGTCTGGGCCGTCGGGCCCGGCATGCTGGATACCGGCCTCGGCAACCTGTCTCCCGAGATGAAGGAGCGGATGGGGCTCGGCCACCCGAGCATCGGTGGCAGGATACTCCGGAGCGTCGCCGAGGGGGAGAGGGACAAGGACGTTGGAAAGTTTATCGGTCACGACGGAGAGCTGCAGTGGTAAAAATAGGACAGGGGTGTTCAAGGTGAAGTAGATAGTGTAAAGACGGAGGTGTGCATTGAGAATATTCGTAATCAACTATGGCGAGCGGGATTGCTGCAAGACCCAGTGACAATTACCATTCCAAACTCCAATAATTGAAACAATGCAGCGCTCGAAGACTTAATTACCTAGGTCCCGAAGACAATCCTGTCTAGTAAATTATCAGGCGATTTTGTAAGGGATATGGTGGAAACTTCTAGATAGGGGTTGCACTTTGACAATAGGGCCCTTTGTCCCTGGATAATGAAGAAGGGCAGGCGTTAATGGTTATATCTATTGCTACCTCTGCCTGCGAGACTTGTTTTAGCCTTCCATTCTGCTGCACCACTTTCTCTGACATGAATTAACGGCGGCATAGCATATCAAATGGTCAATGTTTCCTAAAGGCTTGACGCGGGGGGGG
>QJOA01000387.1:0-60266 GCA_004155915.1 Monosporascus sp. CRB-9-2
TGACTGTATTTCATACGTGTTCTCTTCCGATCTATCTTTTTTTAACTTATTATTTATTTAAGTTAATATATATTTTAAATTAATTTTATCGTTAAGTACCTAAATAATAAGTTAAAAAAAGATATTTACATAAAATAATTTTTTATATTAAAAAAGTATTTTGATACGTATTTTTTAAAAAAAAATGTACCGTTTTTCCTTTAAAAAGGTTATTAAATTAATAAACCCTTTATACGGCTTAAAATAGGCCGGAATTATTTAATAAAAAAAAGTTTAAAAAATATTTACGAAATTAAGTTTTTATTTATTAATTTCGGATAATACGGTTTATTATAACCTTAAGATAAGGTATATTATCGCCTTATACGTTAATAACTTTCTGCTTTTTAAAGTTAATAAATAATAATTTTAAAATATTATTAAAAAATTATTAAAAACGTAAATTAATACCTAAATATACCAATTATCCGTTTTTTATTAATTAATAACGTTAGGTTAAATTAATAACAATATATTAAAAAATTATTAAAATTAATTAAGTTAAACAAAATACGAAGAAAGTTTATATTATTTATTAAGAATTATTTAAAATACGTTAATAAATACGAAAATAAAGTTAACAAAAAAAATATACTTAAATATACGAATTTGGTAAAAAAATTTAACTTTTTAAATTATATTAACAAACCGAATATAACGTTTGTAACCTTAATTTGGATTAAGTTTATAGGTAACTTATTACTTAAATACCAGGAATATATTAAAAAATTATTACGTTATTTAAACGGTACGGTAAATATATTTTTTCGGTATAAGGAATTAAAACGAAATTATTTATATTAAAAGTATAATAACTTAAAGTTATTCGAAATAATAAATATAAGCTTTACGGATAATTAAGAATTAATAAAATCCATTATAAAATGCATATTTTTTATAAATAAAGCGCCCGTATTTTAAATTTTAAAGTTATAAGGTGTTATTACGAAATGCATTATAAAAGCAAAATATATGGGTACAGGAATAGATGTAATAAAAGCAGCAAAAATTAAAAACTTTTTAATAAAATTAAAACTTATACTTAAAGGTTCTATTTTTATTTTAAAAAATAATATAGAAGCATTTAAATAGGTAAAGGAAATACAGATATTACGAAAGAAACGTTATATTAAAGTTAAATATTATTACGTACGATAAAAAATGTAGGCAAAAAATATTAACTTTTAATACATAAATAATAAAGATAACCTTATAGACGGGCTTATAAAGCTATTTAACAAAACGGATTTTGAGCGATTCGTACGGGACCTGGGATTTGAGAAAATACTTAAAAAGTCGAAAAATACTGGAAAATGATGTAAAGATTAAGTTATTTTTAGATCTAATTTTGGACTTTTCGGACTTCCAGCTGCGGTTACCTAACGTAAAAGGGCGTATCGGCAATTGGTACTTTCAGGTGCTGCAGGCTGGTGGGCTTTGTTCAGGCTAGGCAGCAAAATGCTGCCTGGGACAGCCTTTGTCTACTGATGATCCTTTGTTACCTAATCGTGTATGTAAGGGCGATTGCCTACGGACTAGATTAATCCTTTCCTAGAACTTAGAGAACCAACACAGAGCAATTACGCCAGATTCCTGCATTCGATCACTGTAACTGCTGACATTATTTATAAAAATAAAAATTTTAATTAAAATTCGGATTTATATTAATTAATAATTTTATATAATTTATTCTTTATAAAAGTTTTATAATTTGGCGTTAAAATTTTTTTAATTATTTAAATTTTTAATAAATAGTTTTATATTTATTTTATAATTTTAATCAGTACGTTATTTATACGTTTAAAAATTTTTATAAATACGGTAAATTCTTTAATATCTTTTTCGTTTATTATAATATTTTCCGTTTCCGGTTTTTTCTTAGTTTATTTATTATTTTTGTTATTAATTAATATATCAAAATAAAAACTTAAATCCGAAAATTTAAATTGTCCGATAAAGTTGTTAATTTCGCATCCGGTAATAAAGTTACGTCCGTTATAACTAAGTTCGTAAATCTTTTTAGGTTTAATTTTAAAACTAATAATTAATATTATTTTTATTCCTTTTTATTTTTGCCGGAAATAATTATTAATAAAATAAAATAATTTAAGCCGGAATCGCAATTATTATAAATTATAGTTTTTATGTAAAAAATATTAAAACAATTAGATTTAATATATGTTTTGTTCTATAAGTAAATTTGTCTGGTATATTTATAAAAATTATCTTATTAATTATAAAATAATATATAATATTTTTATTTTTATTTTCCCTTTTAATTTTTACTTTAAAATATATATATTATACATTTTCATCCCTTTTTATTAAATAATTATTTAATAATATTTAATTAATAAAGTAATTAATTGTAATATTTATACGTAATTTATAATATATATTAAATATCGGAAATTTATTTATATTTAATTTAAGTAAGTTTTAAAAATAAACCGGCCGTTATTATTATAGTATTAAATAATATTTTTTTTCAAATATAAGTTATTATTTTAAACCGTTTTTTTAATTATTTGCCGGTACGTATAAATCGAATTTCGGATAATTAGGTTTTTCTATTACTTTTTATTTAAAACTTTTATATTTAAATTAAATTTATATTTTAAATTTAATAAAGTTCTAATAAAATAATATATAGTATTAAAATATTACGTATATTATATTAAATTATGTATAAGTTAGATAATTTTAATAATATACCGTTATTCGTATAATATTTTTTACGTTCTTCGTTCCGTTTATTTCCGGATATTATTTAAAAAGATTAAAAATAATTTTTATTTTGGCCTTTACGGCCGGATATATACGCAAGTTACGGTTTTAATTTATATCGGTTATTATTATATTCCGTATTTTTAGGTAAAATAAACGGTGTTTCGAAATTATTTTAATAAATATTTTAACGTTACCTTTTTAATTTGTTAATTTAAAGACTAAAATAAATTCCGATTTTATTAAAGCCGTTTCGTTATAAATTTTGTTTTTACCGTTTATTATTTAATTTAATTATAATATATTAAAACTTTTCGTTATAAATTAAACAAAATTTCTATTTTTTTAAACCGGTTTCAGTTTTAATTAAATTTTTTTTTTATATTATTTCGTTTCCGTTTTCCGAATATTTTTAAATTCATTTTTCTTAAACCGTATTAATTATTTCTTTATTCGTTTAAAAATAATTATGTAATTATTATATTTTATTAAAAATCTTTTTTAATAATTTATATTTTTAAGAAAAATTCGCATATTCGTTTTTTAAATATTAATTTAATTTATATCCGTCATTATTATATCGGGTAATTTATTAATACCGTTTTTTAAAATAATATTTTTAAGATTTTAAATTATATAATTTTATCATCGGCTTTTTATTATCGGCTTGGATTAACCGTTAATATTAAATAATTTAAAAATTTTAACCGGAATTAAAAAAGTTACGATTTAAATTTTTAAATTAATAATAAAATTAGGTTTATATTTTAACGGTTTGCAGCTTACCGGTTATTATTTAGTTTATATATAAACTTTATCGTAAATTATATTTTCCGTATTAATAATACGTTTTAACTTAACGTAATTTAAAAACATATATAATATATTTAATATTACCTTAATATAATATTATTTTAATATTTAAATGTCGTCGGCGTATATAATTTCTGCCAAATATTATTTTATATTTAATTTATAAAGTTTATTTTTAATTTATTTAATAATTAATAAAATAAATTAGTTAAGATTTATAATTTAAATATTTAAAATAATTAATAATTATAATTCTAAGTTTTAGAATTTTTTATAAATAACGGCTTTTAATATAAAACGTTATTTTTTATAAATCCGTTATTTTTTGTTTAAATATATTAAAATTCTATTATTTTCTTTATTAAAAGATTAAAAAATAATAAAACCGGTTTTAATAATAAATATTTTGATAACTTTTATGCCGTTAATTAAATTTAAATTAAATTTTATTTTAATAATAATAATTTAAAAGATTTATTTAAAAAAATATCTTTTTTTCGAATTTATTAATTATAAGTTTAATAATTAAATAAAGGTATATAATATTCCGTTAAACGTCAAGAAAATTACCGTATTAAAGTAATTAACGAATATTTTAATAAATAATTTACTAATTTTTATTATAATATTTAACGAATAAATTTCAATATTTAATTAAGTTTTTAATACTTTATTTTTTTGATTTAAATTTGTTGCTTTATTTCGTTAAATCGTAAAATAATTGCTATAATCGTAATGTCGAATTGGGACCGGTTGGCGGTTTTTCCGTTAGTAAAGTTTATTACCGGAAAGGCTTGGATATTAGTAGGCTTTTTCTTTTTGTTCCGTTGTAATTGTACGAGGTTCGAAGGTGTAAGTGGTTTAGGTTGTTGAATATATTGCGTCGTGTTGTTAGCAGTTTTGGTAGGTTGTTACGATGTAGTAGGGGCGTCCATTTTTGCCGATGGCTGGCTGCTGTTTCTAAAGAACGTAACCAGCAATCGGGAGATTTTCGCCTTGGTGTTTTGATTTAATTGGTGGCAATTTTGCCAAGAGCGCCAAATGTTAAGAAAATGAGTTTGATATACGTTTAAGCACTAACAGCTCCAAACGTACGGATGATTTTTAGAAGGAAAGGTGCTATGTAATGGTAAGTACCCTTATAAGTGTGGGTGAGTTTGGTTCTGCCTTCACGATGTGCAGTTACTTCTAGCTACGAGGAACACAAATTAAATCCCGTACTGTACAGGTAAGTTTAATTACTAGTTAACGAGAGCAGATATATCCTTAGAAACTTTGTTTACAATCCAATGCTAGGTCAAGTGAAGAGAATGTCGCAGTGTGAGCCAGTAACAGTATGATCCGCCGCCTCAGCCTCCCTAGGTGCTCGCCGTCGACACGATATTTAGTTCAGTCTCGGTCGTCAGGATGGAAGACCAAAGCCCTGACTTCGATGCTCTCCCTGGCAGGAACCTCTGGGCCAGCAGACGGGTCGACGAACGCCGTGTGCGGAACCCGTCGGGCCCGCCCGTCCGTCTTCGTGTCGAAGCACTTGATCAGCAACACCTCGCTCGGGCTAAGCCCATACTTGTAGTACCACCGATGCGAAGGGTTGTACTTGACAGCAAATGTTTCCCCCCTTCGGTTCGGATATATCAGGCCCACCGGCACCAGGTCATCCTCGGATACCGAGTGAGCCTCTGCTACCGCCAACGGATCGCGAAGTACCTGTTTGATAGGCCGCCAGACATTGATGATCTGCACCCGGCCCTTGAGCAGTTCCGCTGCCTCTTCAGCCGGAAGATGGTGAGGAACGCGCGAGAGCGAAGCGGAATACGTCTGGTCTATGTGAACTCGCTGGACTGGGCCTCGCCTTTGAGGGTCGCGACCGGCCGTCGGGTCGGCAGTCTGTCGGCGAATGGTATGGTCAAATATGAAGATCTTGGATGCACCCGTGCTAGTTCGGTCAGCAGAGCGGGCTAATGCTCATGATATTGCAACTTACACGTCTTTCAGCAACTGTTCCGTCTCCGGGTAGTAGGCCGCTCTGACTCGGTCATCGTCTAGGAAGTCCTTCTCCTGAGCAGTATGCGAGACGACCTGGAATCCGTTCTTGTCAAGGGTATAGTCGGACTCCTTTCCTGTGATATCCGTGATGCGGGCAGGATGAACATCCACAGGTCGTTCGTAGGTCTCCGGGCGATCTACGTAAGTGGGGTGAGGCGGTGAGCCGTCCTCATTTGGCTTGTGATAGTTCAGCACAGTGTCGACATCGTGTGGCGCCGCTGAAATTTTTGCAATGGGGGTGAGCGTGGTCAGAGCCGTGGTTGGAAGCTGAGTATCGACGGTAGCCATGGCTTAGATATCTGACAAGATAATCAATACTGTAGCTCTGGAAGGTGAGCGAGGTAGATTGCAGTTGTTGCCCGCTCTAGGTCTGTATTGCGTCGAGGGGAGGGAGTGCATATATATGTAATGTATATTCTCTCCAAATCCCGCCTGCTGCACCACTAAACCTGGCTTCCCCTCAAGCACGCAATTCCAGTTGACATCTTGCGACAACGGTTCGCACCCATGAAGAGCGTCATCAGTCGAACCTCATCGCTCCTCAGGTGCGCCGGCTTATAAATCCGTGGATTTCTCAGCACACAGTCCCGGGCCACTAAAGGAACAACGGATGAACGCATTCCCGGAATGTGGTTCGGCCGGCGGAACATCGGCCGTGTAGGAATGTATCACATGTAGGAACAGCTCGCACATGCTGGCAATTCAGATGATAGCATTTGGTAAGATATAGCATCATTTTGTCTGATTCGGGAATTGCCAATTCGTAATACAAGGTGAAATATCAAAACCACAAATTATTAACCAGCCCTGTTCGGATGCGGTACACCTTTATCTAGGTTCTGCATAAACAAAATCCCACACAATGCACTTATAATACGAAGTGAAGAGCGACATACGCTGGCTTGGCAAGACCATCACATCCCAGAGGCGCCTTCTTGGTACGCCCAAGACGACGGGTTCAGCTAATAAATCCAGTTATCAGACCTGCGCAATACCCTTTTTATTTAGGACGTCCCGTACAGTTTGTCACCTGTTGGGCGCATTTTGTGTCTTCTGCTTTGAAGAATGCCGTTAGAGCAGTTAGATCCTCTGGAATAGAAATTTCTATGCAGTTATATACGTGTATTCAGTAATTAGACAATGCATAAACAGGGGCTACTTCTGTAGAGGTAAGTCGTTGCTGGCCGTTTACTGGAAGCACGGTACGGCTCAGGGGTCCCTAGGCACACGCGCCAGCACGGTGATGGCCGTCCCATCATCCAAAACCTCTTCTTGCTCTTCTAAACGATAGTTCCCTAAACGTGGCAACAGCACCGTCCACACCAACCAGTATAGGAACCCGAAGAGAAGTCTAGAAACTGTTAGAGTGCACTACATCCACAACCTCAAACCAGAAACCGTTACTTACATTCCGACACCCACAATCGCGTATGTTGCATAGAACAAACCGCCAGGCCGTGATTCCGACGGTGGGAAGAAGGGTGCTGCAAGTAATGCTAGGGATAATAGGCTCCTGAATACTACAGCAGGCAGCCATGCCTCGAAAGGTCTCTTTAGATCGGGCCGTTTGTAACGAAGCCATATCAGCCCAATGGAAGTCGCGAGGGCGAAAGCTTGGCCGGGGTAGCCTTCCACCTCGAGGATGAAGGAGTAAATATCCTGAGAAGGTGGCAGCGCGATCACCAAGAATGATGGGATGTAGTGTACGATGAGGCCACCCATAGGAGCTCCGAACGGCCTCGAAGAAGACAGCAGCTTCGAAAATGGAAGAAAGCCCGCCCGAGCGATCTCCTGATTGAGACGCGCCTGGGATTTTGTCAGTCAGAGTAGTTATCATAATCCTCGCTGAGGGGAGGGAAACGCACCAACGCAAAAGTGACCACCATAACGTTACCCCCAGCGGAAAGAGCAACAGTCAGAGACAAAATCCGTCTCCCAACATTGACGCCAAAGGTGCGTTCGAAGAAAAGCGCCGCAACGAGCTGACCGCTGGCTTTGATCTCCTCGATCGGAACCACAGCGAAATATGCTATATTTGCCAGCAGATACAGCAAGCAAGCCGTGATCAAGGCAGTGATCGAAACCGACTTCAAAGTCCTGACTGGGTCCCTCACTTCGTTCAGGACATTGTTCAAATTGGACAAACCCGCGTAAGAATAGAATACCTTGAATAGGGAGGTCGAAAACGTCCCAAAGCTCCAGTCCGAACCTTCCCAGAGCATGTCCCAGAAAGATTGTGTTCGTGGAAGGGGACTGCCAGCGGTCTGCGTTGGCCTAAATATTACCACATACAGCGCTGCGAACAACATGAAGACGACGAGGGCGACTTTCACCCAGCCCAGGAAGTTCTGGATGCGAATCCCAGCCTTGTACCACACCCCATGAATGGTAGTAATGACCGTGAGCAGTGCTAAGGCAAGGAACTTCTTAGAGGCGTCGCTGGCCTCGACCTCAAATGCGTAGTGTACATATTGGCTGAAGATGATGCAGTTGCTGGCAGTGAAACCGAGGAGCACAGCCTGAACCGCAACCATAGTCGACGCAAGGAATCTCGGTCTAGGGTACGTAAATTCGAGGTACACCTTATCGCCACCAGAGCGAGGGAGCATGCATCCGTATTCCAGGGAGACGGCAAGTCCGCAAGCAACGACGACAGCGCCCAAAACCCATAGCACAAGGGTCAGCCCAACGCTGCCAACTGACTTTAGGATGACACCAGGGACAGCAAAGATGCCACTGCCGATGACACGGGAGATGGCTATGATGTATGCGCTCCCCCAACCGATGTTCCGACCAATGACGGACTGTTCGGGGAGTACGTCGTCTTCGACTCGTCCATGTCGCGGATGCGCCGGGGGACTGGAATCATACGAAGATGGATAGGCTTCTGACTCGGCCGCTAGTAATGGTCGCTGCTGTTGCTCGGAAGCCATGCCTTCACGCTCTTATGAGTATTCTTCTCGATGCTCCTCGGGCGGCATAGGCGCTGGGGGACCTACTAGAAGGATTTTCTATTGTCGTTGTCGGGCCATGGACAGAAGAGCAATGATGCTGGCTGCCCCTTCACCCCTGGGATGGGCCTTGGTTGACTTGATTTTACACTGTTTACAGGCTGCATAATCCCCGTGGTTGGGGGTGATTATGAATACGGGCGGAAAATGCAGCAACTTGATACGATTACGTGTGGCATATTTGTGTCATCCGCGGCCGAACTAGGGCACGCCATATCCAACCCTATTTGCATCATCGAAGGTGCGACATGATATTGCACCACTGCTCTGGACGGACGAGTGGAAGCACTCTATCCCAGAACATACTTATTGAGAATCATAACTAGGTCTCACTGACGATGTACCTTCCGCTATCCTTTAAGTTTTAGCTCTGCCTTATATTGTACCACAAAGGGGCTGTTGCTACGCAAAGAAAACGCAAGCATTTTAGCACCGTGACCATGGAGTAAGCCCTCTAGCTTGGAACATAATATCACCTGGCAGAATCCTCGGAGTACAACGCACTACACTCTGTCACGCCATACTCGCGACATACTTGTCGAGCTCCTAACGGCAAATTCTAGGTATTGGTTGACGGCGCAAACTAGCCGGGTTGTGTCTGTGGCAGCGACGCTATTCTCTGTTCGCTGTCCACGAATGCACCTGTCACCTCCCCCGCCTCCTTTTTGCTTTCCACTTGAGACAACACCTGATACGTCTCTGTGCTCGTATAACGTGACCATCCCTTCAGACTTATTCGCGAGCGCATGAAAGTTGGCATTCCCCAGCTATTTTATGGCCAGTTTGAAGTCAAAATTACCGAAGTCAGTGCCCCTCGGACGCCTTGTGACGTCTCCCGCACGCTTAAATATCTTCCATTGCGGCGGCCGCCTCTCTGCTCATGATGCTGCAGACATGAAGGGCCAGCGATAAGTATGCCGGGATTAATTAGGCCCGGAAGACGCGGTGGCAACAAGGCGCATAGACATCTTGGACCAGTTCGTAAACTTAACAAACCAGGGGCCATAAGATAAATAGCTAAGTTGATAACAAATTGGCTGGCGATAATAAACGAATTTTTAGTTAAGTTATCCACGTGACACCGAACAGATAAAATAAGCGGCAAACGGCCCATTCGTGATTAGTTGGTTATGTCTTATGATTTTATCGGAATGCAACCATGTAATTACAGCTAAATAAGCTTCGAACCAACAACAATTCGAGCGCCAACCTTGTGGAGTTCAACATGATTGCCCTATATCGCTACTTTTCCAACAAGACGCTCACCACCTTGACTGGCACTACATATCGTATATCTTAGGTGGCCAGGCAAAGAAGGTGTTAAATCCCTCCGCTGAACTCATAAGGCTATCATACAAGTTGGGTAGAGAAGTAGGGCGGACATACATCTATACTTGTCAGCAACTATGCAGAAACAACGAAGAACTTCGAAAGGTTAATTATTACCCAACTCATTTCCTTTTTAATATCCTCCTCGCCATCTTCTTCCTCGTCGCTGTCGGGGTTGGGACCATCCGAATAGTTCGGATTCCAAAGGTGTTGTTCGGCTGACACGACGACCACCACAACATCGTCACGGTAATAGTCTGGCTCCGGCTTGCCCGCGGTTGCCTTTTCGAACCGCTCCAGTACCTCATCATTTACATATATGAAGTAATTGTACCGGGGCCTCCGAAATGCTATGCTCGGTTTCGGCTGGTTGGCTACCCATTCGACGAAGCCTTGTCTAGCTTGTTCCAAAGACGAACTCCCTACAACCAGGTCATCTCGAACAATAATTTCGAATGCGCTCTGTAGGTCTCGCCATTCCTCAACATGCGAAGGTATGGGCATGGCAGTGATGAGATGAGGCGGGGTCAGATCATCAAAGACGGCACTGCGAATGTAGTTGATATAGCGCTCCCATAGCTCTTGGTTACTGATCTTGCTTCGTAGAAAAAAAAATCCCCAGGAAGGATGAGCGTCGAGCGCGGCGAGACGTCGGACAGCCCATGTCAATTCACGGAATCGGTGAGCCATCCTGAAGGTGAGGTATACGCAGCTGGATTGTCGAAAGGGAGATATCCGGGGAAGGTGAGGAGGGAAAAGGGAGGAATTCAGACAGAAAACCGAAATGATCATGTAATATAATTAAATTTTTCTCGGGATAACACTCAAACTTTGGTCTTTTTTTTGTATCTTTTTTAGACTTCCAAATAAAATCCGGCAAACCTAAATATAACTTAAATTTGAAAATGCTATTTAAGTTAGCTACGCAATATTTAATTATCTTATATGATAAGTGAAATCGGGGATTATATGGATAATGCTGAGAATTTGGTTTGATGCTAAGGATTGTTGCACGCTTGCGGCCCCGATTATGCGGAGATCTGACTGCCTATCTAGGCCAGGTAACGCAAGTTTTGCTTTTAGTCAATCAAATGAAGGTTACAGAAGGCGAGAATAATTAGACTTGAGTTGTACGACTAAAGGTCACCTACAGCCACGCTCAACGTAATTTTATGAGAAGCGGTGATTACGCTTGGTGATCTGATATGATCAAGGTGTTACGTATTATTCAAAATGACGTGATCTATGAACACTACCGGCGGAAATAGTGTGTTTATTCGGGTGTACATTTCTCGTTAATGTAGGTATTCGCATAGGCCAGTGCTGTCGGATATAGTGGGATGAGATCAGAAGGAATCGGCCAGTGTATGGCGCTAATGGGTGGAGAACACAGGGGTGACAGCTAATTTATATAAGAGATTAATTCCCTAAGACTTTAAAGAAGATAGTTAGGTTTTTTTATCATTAATTGTTAATATACGAATAAACCTAACGAAAATATTTATATTTCGCAATTTTAAGCTATTTAATATTTATAAACCCGGATTATAAAGTTTTTTAAATTTGTTATATTTATTTTTAAAAGCCAGGTTTATTATTAATAAATTAAGTATTAAATAGTTACTTAATACGCATTTCGATAAATAATAACTTAAAATTAAATATAAAACGGAATTCGAAAAATTAAGCAAAACAAATATATAATAAATTTTTTTTTTTAATTATATAGCCGAAAATATTACGAAATTTTTTATTTTCGAATTAAAAAGAGTATTATTTATTAAGCGGGATTAATTTTTTATCCGAAAACGTTAATAAGTATGTAAATATAGCGGTAAATTCTTTTACGAAGAATATAACGAAATATAAAATTTTCTTTAAATATGCTAGATTAAAAAGTAGTAGTACGATTTGTAATAAATATTTTTCATTACGGTAAAATCGATAATATATAAGTCCACTAAAAATTTATATTTACTTATTTTTTAAAAATGATAATTTTAAATAATACGCCGGCACGAATATAATAGAAATAATAAAGTTCACGAACATTAAATATTAAAAAGAATTTTTTATTTAGAAAAAGAATACCTTAAATTAATTTTTTTTTAAGAATAATTTAAAAAATAAAATATAATTATAGTAAATGCCGTAGAAAATATTCTTAAAATAATCTGCTTATAATAAATCAACAATTTTATAAACGTGATAACTTTATTTAATCGTAATACGTAAATTAATTACTATTAACTACATTTAAAAATAAAGTTAATAAATTATTTAATTAAACCGTTAAAAAAAAAGCGTATATTAATAAAGATACTTGTACGGTAAAAAATAGATTATTTATTAAAATCGTATAAGAAAATATGGATTTATCAACTTTAAAAACAAGGATTTTATTATAAAAAGCGATTAATTTATTAATAATATTTCGTTTTTAAAATTATTTTATAAACGGGTAAAAATTGAATTTTAAGTTAGAAATTACAACTTTTAGAAAGATAAAAAAGATTGCCGAACTTAAAGAAATAACGGATATAATATATTAACTTATAAATATATTACAAGGCTAAATGCTATTATGTTATAACTAAATAAGCTTGGCATATTAGTAGACGGTCGGAGGTTAAATAGATTATGTCCGACGCAAAACTTTAAATTGCGTAATATAAATCTGAACGGATTCTCGGATTTAAAAGGATTTATATATTTAAAAGATTTAAATTCGAAAAGATCCTCGGATTTATAAGAATTTAATTTATTTATACGATATAAATCCGAAAGAATAAACGAATTTAATCAAATTCAAATTGAAATATATACGTTTATTATTTAAAGTTTTACGATATTATTATCAACATAAACCGTATAACTAAGTTTAATAATTAACTAAATTTATTACCGTTATATATTACAAGCTTTTGTTTAATAATGTCGTTAAATTTTAAATAATATTTAATATTATTATTATATCAATTAATACTTAAAATACCGTTATTTAATAACTTTAAGCAAAAGTTACCCGATTTAAGAATAAGGTTTAATAATTTAAAAATTAACTTAAAGTTAAAATATTAATTATTACAACTGTTAAAATTAAAGTCAAAAAGTTCGAATCTTACGATAAAAAGAAATTATTTAAATATTTTTTATTTAAGCCAAAGTATACCGCCGATTTTTCGGCTTAAAAAGTCAGCCAAATTTAATTCTTGCCGTAATAACCTACCTTACCGGAAATGCCGCAAATTAATTCGAACTTATTATATAAAATTATTTAAAAATTAAAAAATATGATTAAAGACTTATTAAAAAAATTTTCGAATATTATATTAATTTCGGAAATAAGTTCCGAAATAACTTTATTAACCCAAATAAAAAACGAAAGGTAATTTAATTTTTTTTTTCAATTATAATTATAAAAAGAAATTAACGTTTAAATATACCGTATTATTTAAAAGCTTAATTATTAAAGCCGGGTACGAAAGTAACGAAAATAATATTATGGTTAATATATTTTATAAAAGATTGAAAAAATGTTAAAAACGAATTAATTAAGAAAAACCGGATTATAAGCTTTAATAAATATATTATTAAAGTTAGCGTTTTATATAAACGAGCGAGCTATATAAACAAGCGAGCTATATAAACGAGCGAGCTATATAAACGAGCCAGCTATATAAACGAGCGAGCTATATAGACGAGCAAGCCGTTTTTTAGCATTTAATAATAACAAATTCGAATAACTTAATAATAATATATTTGCAACGGCTATGGACTTAACCACTTATTAATCCTAGTTGTACGGTTTATGTTGGCAGTGGTATCGTAGAATTTTAAGTAATAAGGTAATAATTACGTTTAATAATAACAAATAACCATAAATGATTTAAGTAACCAAATTATATCATAAGTTGGTATTATTTAAACTATAGAAATAATAACGCATATATTTTAATTAAAATCCGTTTAGATCCGTTTATTCTTTCGGATTTATATCGTATAAATAAACTAGACTTTTATAAATCTGAAATTTTTTCGAATTTATATTACGTAATTTAAAACTTTATATCGAAGATAACTTGTTTAACCTTCGACCGTTTGCTAATAAATTAAGCTTAATTAATTATAATATGATTTTCTTTCTAGAATTTTTGCGTTTAAAAATTATTTATTTATTACGTTTATTTAATAAGTAACTTTCTTTTTTATATATTATTTTTTCAAATTTTTATTCGTTATATTTAACTGTATTAAAAAAAAGAAATTTTATAAACGTTTCGATTAAATTAAAAAACGAAAATCTTTAACTTTTTTTATTTAATGGAAATGATTTAAGGTTATATTTTATTTTTTATGTTTTAAAAATAAAGAAAAATACGTTTTAATAAAAAGTACGGTTCGTTATAAAATTATATCTTAAAAAAACGGAGTTACGATAGTACGGACGTACTTTTTAATATTTTACGCAATATTAATTAAAAATTGAAACGTATAAAGCGTAAGAAAACTTTGGTTAAAAAGCGGTTATTCTGATTATAAAAAGAAATAAATAAAGTAATCGTACGTTTTTAACGATTACGTTAATAATGAGAACTTTTTCGTATTAAAGGTATCGAAATAATAAATTATAAGCTTTATATTTTAAATAAATTGGAGAAATAGAAAAGATTAAAAACCAAAGCGGTTATACGGGTTACGTAAATTATTTAAATTGTGGGGTAATCGATTAGTTTAGAACTTAAAAAAATTAATTAAACGTTATTAAGTAACGTAAATTAGAGTATTTTTAATTTTAGCGTCTTTAACGTTATTAATAATTTTTTTTTAAAAAACGTTAGACGTTCGTAAAATCTTTTTATAAGTTTTTAAATATTTTCGAAGTTTGGATACTTTTTTTATTTGATTAAGTATTAAGTAAATCCGTTTTATTTACGTATATTTAATATTTCTTTTATTTCGTAAACCGGTATATTTTTTATAGCTTTCTTTTTTTTACTTTATATTAATTTTGATTGTATCGGTTATTAACTCGAATAAGGAAATATAAAAGATTAAATAAAGCTTAACTTTCGGTAATAATTTTAATTTATAATTATTTTTTGAAAATGTTTTAATAATTTTATATAAATTAATATATTTAAAGTTAAGTTTTTTATTAAATTGCTTAATTTAGATGATTTTAATAACTAGGCAAATTATTTCCTTTTTTAAAAAGGTGAATTTTCTTTAACTTCACTTAATTATAATATTTATTTATTTAGTTGAGTACGAACTTAAATTTTATTATTATTTCGATATATAATTATTTTAATGTTAAAATTATTTTAACGTTAATTAAATATTTATAGAAATCCTTATAAATTTTTAGTATAAAAACGAAATTAGTAATTATTAACGTTATTTTAATACTTTTATATTAATTAATGTTATAGGTTAACTATATAATTTATAATATTTCGACCTAATTATTTCACTTATAATTAATATATTGTCGTAAATACGTCTTTAACGTTTAATTAAAATTTTTTTTCGTTTCTTTATTTATTTGCCGTTTAAATAGGTTAGATAATTTATAATTTAGTTTAAATTAACTTATTAATTTCTATTAAAGTTTTAAAGTTAAAGTTATGCTTTTATTTAGTATAATTTTCATTAGAAATTTATAAATATTTAAGACGTATTTAAGAAAAATATATATAAATTGTTTTATATCGGTATTTTCGTTATAAGATGAAAAATAAAAGAATTTCGTAAATTAATTAACTATTAAGAAAATGCTATCGTAATATATTTTTATAGTTAAATCTTTTAATATATTAAATTTGATAATAAAATTAAATATAATAAAATTTTATAGTCGTTTTACGGTTAATAATAATTATAGTTTTCCATAAAGTTTATATCGTCGTATTTTTGCTTTGGCATAAGTATCGTATTATCGTATTACTTTTTATACGGTTAATTTTATTTTATAAAAGTAATATATCCGTTATAAGCATTTTAAGCTTTTATAGGTTTTTAAATATTTATATAATTAATATTTATATATATTTCGTATTAATTTCTTTTAAATTTTTTTTAATATTTAAATTTTATTTGCTTATTATTTTTCGGGTAGGTTATCGTTATATTATTTTATACGTTGATATATATTAGTTAAATTTTTTCTATGGTAACAATTTATCGTTATCGCAAATATCTTTCGGGTATTTTATTGAAGAGTATTTATTATATCTTAACTTTAATTTTTTTTTAAGTTAGATCGTTTATTAAGTACGTTTATTTTGCCATTTTCTACTTTTTTACGATAAATATTAACATAATCGAATTTAAAGAGATATTTTACGTAACGTAATTATTTTCCGATTAGTTTTCGTATCGTAAAAAATATATATAATATTTTTATAATCCGGATATATTTTGATTTAGTATATATTATTTTTAAAGTAATGTTTAAATTTTTTAAAAACGCTAACGATAGTTAGGAATTGGTTATCATATACAAGGTAATTTAGTTCGGTTCTATATAATTTGTAAAAAAATAAGCTATTAAAGTAAAAACCTTTTCGATTATTTTAATATTTAATTATTATATTTAAAGCGTAATTTAAAGCGTTAGTTTTTAGCTTAATTGGTTACTTTAAATCGTATATAATTAATACTAGTTTATTAATTAAGGTATTTTCAATTTACGAAAAGGTTTTGTATTTTTTTAGTATTTATTTAAATTACCTTTTTTTAATAAGCTTTATTAATAGCACAAGTATTTTCTTAAAACTACGTATAAATCCGTTATAATAATAATTAATGAACTTAAAAAGTATTTAAATTTTTTTAGCGTTAATAAGTTATATTTATTTTTTAATCATTATATATTTTTTATGGTTTCTTTTAATATATTTAAAAGTAATAATATATTTTAAATATTTTATTTTTAATTTATAGAAAGTAGATTTTCCGGCGTTAATTAAAAAATTGGCGTTTTGTAACGTTTATAGAATTTTATTAAGATATTTTATATGTCTTTTTTTTGTTTTCGAATAACTTAGGATGTCGTAGAGGTAATATATAACGAAAATATTTAAATATTTTCGTAATATGTAATTAATTATTCGTTAAAAAGTTGCCGGTATATTTATAATTTTAAAAGGTATAATAAGGTATTTAAAAAGTTTATACTCAATTTTGAAAGTTATTTTTTATTCGTTACGTAGCTTAATTTGTATTTGGTTGTACTTTTTTTTATGTTTAAAAATATGAATTATTTTATTCCGTATAAATAATCCTTTATTACGGTACTTAATAATAATAACGTTTTATTTTTAATAGTAATATCATTAAGCTGTTTGTAATCGATAATAAGTTGTAATTTCTTATTCTTTTTCGGTACGAAAAGTATTAGATATTTTGTTAAAAATTTAAAACGTTATATATAGGGTTTTTTTAAACTTATTTCGAAATAATTATGTAATGCTTTTAGAGTTTAGATTATAAATAGGGTAAAAAGAATCGTTTTATTATTTTTAAGAATTATTTTGTAATTTTATTCGTTATGAGATAACAGTTTTCTTTTAAGTTTTTCTTTTAAAAAAATAGGTGCTTATATTTGTCCTGTTTTGATAATAGTTTAATTATTTATTTAATAGCTCTTCGAGTTTTAATAATAGATTGTTATTTATTTGCTGGAATTATGTTTTAAAGTTTGTAATAATGCGTCGTATTTTTTTAGTATACTTTTTATTTGCTACGTATTTTATTCCTTTAGGTGATAAGATTTTTGTTATGTTTTTATGCCTGTATTTGTTAACCTTACTAATCGAATGTTTAGATTTTACGTTATTTTGCATATCGGTGAAAAATAAAGTAAAGTTTACCTGGCTAATCCTTTAATTGGATTATATTACTTAAACCATGGTAAACCGAGAATTATGTTATAAGTGTTTATTAAAACAACATCGAAATTAATAAAACTTTTTAATAAAGGTTTTAAAGTGATTAATTTTGCGTTTAATTTATCCGTTTTCGTAATTAAATATTTAACCTTTAGCATTTTCGATTTTGTAAGGACTTTTTTTGTTTCGTTATGGTAATTATAGTTTATTTATTATTTTTATGGAGATATAAATTTTTTATATAGTTCTGTAATTTAGTAGTACCCTCTAATATTTTTTTATTTAGTATTTTTATTTATAATTAATTCTCTTTTTGCCGTTTTTATTACGTATAAAGCCTTTTTAAGGTGTTATTATTTACCTTTATATTTTTTGCCACCTTGAAATTTCTTTATTAGTAACGTTGGTTTTTTAGGTTATTTTTAAGTTTTTTAATTTGTTTTAAAAGCTATTCGTTTAACTTTTATAACTACTGTAGGTATTTATTTTGTCCGCGTAGTATAGTTTCTAAATAGGCAATTTGCTTTTGAAAAGCTTTTTTAATGGTATATTCTGGTTTTAAGATTTCGTTTTTGTAGGAAATTTTTTTAAAAGCGCGTTGCTTTATTAGGTTTTCGGTAAACTTTAATTAAAATTATAAGTTCGTGAATATTTTTTGGCAATATCTTTTTATTGTTTTCTAAACTAGCTTTTTTTACGTTTAATAATTGCATTAATTATGGTAACAAAAAGGGTTTTTTGTAAGGTAATTCTTCTTTTTTAGCTAATTTTTAAATGTTATTAATTAGTTGATTCCGTTTTATGTTATTATTTCTTGCAGGTATCGGTATCATTCTTAGTTATTAAAGTTGTCGCCTGTTTTATCGTTAAAATTAAAACCTTATTATTATATTTGTATAATTTGTTACGCGATATAATTTTTATAGTTTTCGTACGTTTCGTATTAATACTGTTTGTAGTTAATGGCGTAAAATCTTTTGTATTAATTAAGGTTTTCTAAGTATAAGTTCTGGTTTTATTTTCGGTATTTCTTTGTTTAAACGTCAAATATTACCTAATTTTCTTTTGTCGTTGTAACTAGGGAGGTAAATTGTATTTTTTTCAGTTTCTTTTATTTTTATGCTTTTTAAGTTATTTTATAAAGGTTGGCTTAATAAAAGTAATCTTTTTAATTGCTATTTAAGATAAGTTTTTGGCTTTTTTTAATTCTTATCGTATTTCTGGTAAAGGGTTATAATTATTTCGGGTGTAAATTATATTAATTGTTTTTTTATTATTAATTTTTTTCCGGTATTAGCCTTTAAAAGCTAAAATTTATTATGATAATTATTTTTAGCTTTTTATATTATCGTATAATATGTTTTTATTTTGCGTAAATATAATCAGTAATTAGGTTTTTCTTTTATTAAATGGTTCCTAACTTTATAAATTTTAAATAAATTTCGTAAGAAATTAAAAGTAAGTTGCGGTTTTTCCTTAGTTAATTTTAAGAGATCTTAATTTCAAAATAAAATGTCCTTTTTTTTGTCGTTTTTTTAAATTATCGGTTATCGATTTTTACGGCTTCGGCGATGCATTTATTAAGGCTTATAATCCGGGTTTTTTTAATTAGTTTATTTTTAACGTTTTCTTTAATCTTTTATTAAATATATTAACTATAATATCGTTTTTATCGTTTCCGTATCCGGTTTTAGCAGCTAAGCTTTTAAATATTATTATATATTTAAATGATGAATTTCTTTTTATCGTAATTGGAGGAATTTTTAAGTTATGCTTCGTTTTTTGTCCGGATTAATAAAATTATTTCGGAATTTGTTTTGAAAATTAATATAATGTTTGAAAATTTTCCTGGTAGTTTTTTTTTGTCGAATTCTTTTATTTCTAGGTAATTTCGTATAATAAGTTCGAATTAATTTGCGGCGTTTTTAATAAGGTTGGTTATTATTATGAGGATTTAGTTTGGCAAGTTTTTTAGTTCCAGGAATCGGAAGTACGTTTTGACGTAGGTAAGAAACGTTTAAACGTTTTTTTTATCGCAAGGTTTAAGGTTTTTTAACTTTAATTTTGGTAATTGTTATGGTTAATATTTTACCTTTAAGTTAATTTTTAATATATTTAACCTTATTTTTAAATCGGGTAACTTTTGTTTAAAGTTGTTAAGTAACGTTTTTTAAAGTATTAGTCGATATAATAACAGGATCAAATATTACGTAAAATTTAACGGTATTATTAAATGAAAGTTTATAACGTATAACGGTTATAAATTTAATTAATTATTAAACTTATTTATACGGTTTATAGTGGTAATAACGTCGTAAAATTTAAAATAATAAAGTAATAATTACGTTTCGTAATAATAAATAATCGTAGATAATTTAAGTAATTACATTATATTATAAGCTGGTACTATGTAAGTTATGGAAATAATAAACGTATATATTTTAATTAGAGTCCGTTTAAATCCGTTTATTTTTCCAGATCTATATTATGTAGACAAATAAGATTTTTTTAAATTTAAAGATTTTTTAGGATTTATAGCTTTTAAATATATAAATTTCTTTAGATCCGGAAATTTATTCGGATCTATATTACGTAATTCAAAATCTTATGTCGAAAATAACCTTTTTAACCTTCGACCGTCTGCTAATAAGCCAAGCTTGGTTGGTTATAACAATATTGCATTAATTTAAATTAATTTTTTTTTTTTTTTGCTAAACGTACTTATAATTTCGTTATAAATATACGTATTATACCCGAGTTTGCCGTAAATGCTATATTTCCGTTTTTTAGCTTTAATCTTTTTATAATAACCTTTTTCAGTTATTATTAATTTTATTTTTTATTACCTTTTTTTGAAGCCAAAAAAGCTTATTTCTTTTATATAATATTTTTTTTAAAAACATTTATTTTTCATATTATGATATTTATTTATAATATAGTTCGTTTTACGTAATTATACGTTTTTTTCCTGGAAAAAAACGGTTTTATATAATAATAATATGTAACTTTTTATTACAAAATTAACAGATTTAAATATTTTTGTTAACGAGTTATGTTAATAATTTTTAATTCGGAAAAACGGTATTAAATTTAAATGAAATAAAATTAACTTTTACGAATCTAGATTTAATACTATCGAATATTATAGTAATTTAAAACGTACCGTAAAAACCGGAGAAACCATCTTTATTAATAATATAACGTCTCACACCACCTTACCTGATATACCACCTTACCGGATGACTTTTAATATATTTCAATTACTTAACTTTAATTATCCATTTTTTAATACTAATAATATAGAACGGTTTAAAAAAAATGTACGAATAAATTTAGTTAATCAGGCTAAAAAACGAAACCCGAAACTTAATTATGCGATATTTAGTTTTATATATAAAATATCTTAATTTATTTTAAAGAAATAATATCGCGGTAAACTTTCCCGAACCGATATTATTTTAAATTCGCAAAAGTTAAAATTAACCGAAAAAAAAAATCGATTATCGACCGGATTCTTAATTTAAATATACGAATATTTTTTATCCGGTTTTAATATATTAAAGATATGGCTAATATATTAATAACTTAAGGTATTACGGATTGCGTGGGAATTAATTGGTCGTCGAAATTTGTTAAACTGTAAAAAAAACCCCAAACGTACTTAAATCGGAAAATCGATTATTAACGGATTTTATCCGAAAATTTAAAGGTATTTCGTAAATAATTCGAATTTGTTCAGGTTATAATTACGAAATACGGTATTGTAAAAAAGGATATTTACAACTTCAACGAAATTAAATTTTTAATAAGATTTCTTATTATAACAGATATAATGATTATTAATATCGAAAAACGTAAAATATTTAAATAAACGTAATAAAAGAATAAAGAATGGGTTATAATTAATTAGGTTATTAATTTTTAAAATTAAGTTATATCGTTATTTATTATTATAATAGGGAAAAAGTATTTTAAATCCTGGTAGCATGATAATTTATTATTTGTAACTGATTAAAAAATCTTATTAAGTAATAATAGCTGGATAATAAATAAATTCAGTTTAAAATAAATTTAATATTTTAACAAATATATTCGGACGTGTATAAAAGGTTTAAAACGTTTCTTTATTTTCGACGGCTACGAAAATTATTATTTAATAAAATTCGAAAAATATTACGTTAATAATAATATTATTATACTTTTTATATTCGCGTATCTTTTGTATCGGTTTTAACCTTTTAACGTAATTTTTTTTTAAAACGCGTTTATTTGCGATATATCGAAAACTTAATACGACATTATTATACTTATATTATTAAGAAAGATTTTTCGGCCCGCTTTTATAACGCGTTTTAAGTTACCATAACGTCTAATAATATTAAATCTGGATTCGTAAAAGTTAATTTTGTTCCATTCGATTTTAATACCGTTTTTTTCCGAATTAAAGATTTTCTTAATTATACTTACGCCGACCGTTTTTTTATTAATCTTCGCCGTTTTTATTTTACCTTTCGCAAAAATCCCTAAAAATATCCGTAAAATAATAAAATAAGGATGATATTTATAAAAAGAAATTAAAAATTAGTAAAATAACTTGCTATCAAAAATATTTAAATCGGCTGGTTTTGTAACAAAGAATTACATATTACTATTACATAAAGCCGTTTTTTTCCCAAAAAAAAACGTTTAATTTCGCGAAATAAACCATATAATAAGTAAACGTTACAAAACTAAAAATAAAGGTTTTTTTTAGAAAAAACATTTTGTCAGCAGTTACAGTGATCGAATGCAGGAATCTGGCCTAATTGCTCTAGGTTGGTTCTCTAAGTTCTAGGAAAGGACAAATCTAGTCCGTGGGCAATCGCCCTTACATACATGATTGGGTAACAAAGGATCATCAGTGGACAAAGGCTGTCCCAGACAGCATTCTGCTGCCTAGCCTGAATAAAGCCTACCAACAGTTAGCACCTAAAAGTACCAATTGCCGACACGCCCTTTTATGTTAAGTAACTACAGCTGGAAAGTCCGAAAAACCCAAAATCGCTTTTACGAAATCTTAAATATCTTACAACTTTTCAAATATTTTCTTAAATTCCAGGTTCCGTACGAACCGCTCAAAATCCGTCTTGTTAAATAGCTTCGTAAAACCGTCGGCAGGGTTATCTTTGCTTTTTACGTATTGGAAGCTAATATTTCCTACCTGTATTTTCTATCGTACATAATAATATTTAATTTTAAGATAACGCTTTTTTTTATAATATTTATATTTCTTTTACTTATTTAAATATATTTATATTGTTTCCTAGAAAAGGAATAATGCTTTTAAATATAAGCTTTAGCTTTATTAAGAAGTTTTTAATCCTTATTACTTTTATTGCAGTCGTTTTTGGATTAATATATTTTGCTTTTATAATACATTTCGTAATAACGCTTTATAACTTTAAAATTTAAAATATAAGCATTTTAATTATAAAAAAAACGTACTTTATAATAAATTTTATTAATTTTAATTATTCGCAGAGCTTATATTTATTACTTCGAATAATTTTAAGTTATTATATTTTTAATATAAATAATTTTTTTTAACTTTTTATAGCGAAAAAATAAGTTTATTATATCGTTAAAGTAATGTAATAATTTTTTAATATATTCTTAGTATTTAGGCAATAAGTTACTTATAAACTTAGCTTTAATTAAGGTTATAAACGTTATATCCGGTTTGTTAATATAAGTTAAAAATTTAAATTTCTTTTATTAAGTTTGCATATTTAAATATATTTTTTTGCTAATTTTATTTTCGTATTTAATAACCTACTTTAAGTAATTTCTAACGAATAACATAAATTATTTTTGTATTTCGTTTAATTTATTTTATTTTAATAACTTTTTAATATATTATTATTGGTTTAACTTAATGTTATTAATTAATAAGGAACGGATAAGTTATATATTTAAGTATTAATTTACATTTTTCAAATTTTTAATAAATACGTTTTTAACGATTTTTTTAGCAATATTTTAAAGTTACTGTGACGGCAGCCACCAGGATCAAACCGTAAGGCTGGCAACCGTCACGTAGGGCTGACAGCTGCCACATGAATTAGCCACCTGCCATACAAAAAGTATGGATATTTGTAGATTCTTACGTATTTTGCGACTTTGCTTTTTTTTCTTCTTTTTTTTAGCTTAAAATCTTCGTTTATAACGCTAATAAACTAGCTATTATGCTATATTAATGCTGGCCGTAATATTATTTAAGTTTATTCCCTTCCTTATTGGCTTAACGATTAATAAATAAGGTACTGTATCTTTTACGTTGATACGTAACGACAAAAAATAACGCGTTTTAAATTAAACCTAAAACCAAGATTTAAATTAACCAGCATTAAAACTAGATATTTATTAAGAAACATTATTGATTAATTAATCGACGTTTAAAGCGATTTAGATTAATTAGAGGTAGAATTAAGAATGCAAAAAACGAAGTGCCTTTTTAAGATTTAAATTAAAATACAGAAAACGACGAATACTTTAAAAAAACGGTAAAGGATAACGTGCCGCAGAACGAAACCAAATCCGTAAAAATAAAAGGTTTATTAAATTAAGATCAAGATTATAGTTATTTAGAAACCGATTCCCAAAGACAGCTGATCGACGAAATGGCTAATAACAACCAGGATATTTAGGGAGAACTTTAAAAACTTCGTGACAAAGTTGCTTGCTTTCAGGCCAGATAAAGCTATTATTCCCTTACTTCTTCCGATAACGTTAACCGCCCTTATCGAAAAAATATAATTAATAACGCTTTCGGTAACATTAATACGTTTCGCTTTGTTAGTATAGTAACATGGCCCGTTTTCTGCTAATTTACGGGAAATAATAATACAAATTTTATGTTAGGGATTAAAATATGATATAATGATGAAGATAAAGATCTAGAACTAGAATACAGAAATCGGCGAGCTGGCTAGCTATATATGGGCCCGCCAAGCATAGCTAGCTACATATGTGGGTCTGCCAAGCCAATAGAGCTTGGAGCACCACATAATCCCTAACATTTTAACTATAACCGAAAAAAAAAAGCTTCCGTTAATAATTTAGCTAAGTTTAGCGGTAATAAAACCAAATTTAACGTTTAAATCCGTAAGATCGCAGATAAGTTCGAAATAAATAAACCGATTTTTCGGAAAAAAAAGATTTATATAATTTACTTAATAAATTTTTTTTAAAAAAAGACCGAATAGATAATTAAAATTCGTTACCGATCGATTACGTAATTTTTTTTTACGTAACCGAAATAATCCAGGTATTAGAATTATTATATTACGATTCGAAATAAGTTTTCGTTACTAGAAAAACTTTTCGTATTTTTGCGTTTAAGCCTAGCAAAAATTAAGATATTTACGATTTTATTTTTAAGTTTAACATTTTCGTTTAAATGGTTAAAATTGCTGAGGACGAATAAAAGTAAGTTTTGTAAAAATATATTTTTTTAAATTTTAATTTACGTTTTCTTAAGAATAGTTATAATTTTAACATTATTTATAAAAAGTTTTGTAATTATATTATTATAGCCGTTTATAATAACCAGTTTGCTTATAAGAAACGTTAATAAAAACGTAAGTTCCGATTATACGATCTGGATAATAATGGACCGAAAAATAAAAATAAGAAATCCCGTTTAAACAATAATGTCGGTAAATTAAAAATTTTAAGTAATACCGGTAAGCTTTCATTAAAAGCCAAAAAAAAAGTTTATTAAAAAGTTAGTCTATATTTTAATTATAGCAAAACGGAATATAAGGATAGCGATTGCTCCGATAAAAAAAAGGTTGTTACGGTAAAGATAATAAATAATTTGTTTAATTCCGACGAATTAAAAAAAGAGTAAAACCGTTGGAAGATTTTTTGATAATTCTTTTTATGTTAATAATAACGGAAATAAGTAACCTTAAAAATGTAAAGTTTTTATTAAAATTACGTAAATTTAAATAAATGAAATTAATTTACATATTACCGCTTTTTATAATACTGGAATATAAACTTAACTTTTTGTTAACCTTTTTTTTATTAAGTAAACGAAAAAGTAATTATAAATTTATATTATCCGGTTAAAAAATTAATTTAATTGCACAATTACCGGAAATAACCTGCCGGTTAAATAAAAGCCTAAATAATTATAATATTTAAAATTAACGGATAACGTTTTTCCGATTAAGTTTTTTAAATTATAAATATTAAATATAATATTTTTATTAATTTTAATTGGATAGAAAAATATAACTTATTATTGCACTGCAAAAATAAAAGTATTATTTAGCGCGATAATTTCCCAGCTTTGGCCAAGTTCTTACCGGCGATTAAATTTTTAGCCTAATGCTTGCTAAACGGGTACGTCGACTTTAAAAGTAAAAAAACGGTAATTATTATAATTACGTTATAAAAAAGGCCGATAAATAATATTAAATTTTTCAACGTTTATAAGAAAAATCCGAAAATGATTTTATTTTAATATCCGTATTTATTATTTCGTTAAATATAATAAATAAATAAATATACCGGACGTCTATAATACCAAATCGACTATTTCCATTATAAAAACTATTAAAGATAACGTAATTATTATTTCGTTAACGAATAAGTTAAAAACCGACCTTTATACGAAACGATAAAATAAATACTTATTATTTTAAAAAATTATTCTTTTTGAAAATAAAAAGTTGAACGTTATAACGATAACCGCTTTATAAAAATAAAAGATATATAACGGTTAAAAAACCATTTTTTCCGAAAATAAAAATCTGAAATATATAAAACAAATTCAGAAACTTTTAGTAAAACCTTTTATCTACCTAAAAGAATTTTTTTTAAAAAGAAACGAACATTTCTTTTAAATTTCTGACCTGGCCATAATGTGGTTCTAAAATTTGACCGGCCGATACCCGCCTTTAAACTTCCCATTTATAAAATATTTATTTAATATCTTCCGTTAAAAAAAAGTAATAAATAAATTATTAAAAATAAACTTTATCGAGTTATATATGCAAAGAAACGCCGTTTTAATTTTATTTATTCCAAAACTTTATTCGTTAAAATGCCGGTTTTATATTAATTACCGTCAAAGGAATTAATATTTAAAAAATTATTTTATTTTAAATTTTTTTATTTAACGGTATTATATTTAATTACCGAAACGTTAAACGTTTTATTAAGATCGATATTATTTAAATATTTTATAAACTTTATGTTATTACCGGGTCGGAATATTTAATAATATTTAAAACCCGTTAAAAAACGTTTTAATAAAAAATATTTTAATTTGGATTTAAATTAAACTTTATTTAATAATAATCGTTTATTAGTACTTAATGATATAAACTTTTCGATTATTACGTAAACGTTTATACCGACGATATATTAATTTATTCCGGCTTTAAAAAAATATTAGGAAGTTTATAAAAAAACTATTTACCGGTTATATAAAGTTAACGTGTAAGGAAATATTAAAAAATTCCGGTTTAACGTTAAAAGAATGGATTATTTTGGTATTATTATAAAAGCAGGCGTAAATATTTTTATTAACCTAATTAAAATTAAGGCAATTTAAAAATAAAACTTCGAAAATTTTAATAATCGTACCGTAATCCGTTTATTTATAAAATTTTATAATTACGTACGAATATTTTGTTACCATAAAAGCGGTATAATCAAATTATTAAACCATTTATTAAAAAATTTTTTTTTTTTTCATAATAAAACTTAAACAAAAACGGATTTTTGAAAGAATAAAACGGTTTATTTATAAAGTTCCAATTCTGGCTTTTTATTAATTTAATTAAGAGATTAAAGTAAAAATAAACGCATTTTATAACGTAATTAAAGGTATTATTTAATAATAAAAAATAAAAAGAAATAAAAATCCGTAAAATACTTTTCGAAAATTATGATTTTAGCAAAAACGGCGTATTTTATTTAGGACCGAAAACTATTTATTATAATTTAAACTTTCGAACATTATTATTTTAAACTTTAAAACCAAAAGTTTTTTATTATTACTAATTATTAAGCCTTATTATATTTTGCAAATAAATGCGTTTTTTTTACGCGTTAAATCCGATAAACCGATTTCTTTTTTAATTTCGATATTACTATTTAATATTAACCTAATAAAGAAAATATTGCTGCGGATACCTTATTATAAAAAGCGGTAGATTTATTTATAATTAAAGCCCGAAAAAAAAAGAAAAGAAATTAAGCCTTAATTTTATTAAAATAATTAAACTTTTTCATTATTATTATTAACGAAATGCCGATAAAGGTACGAATCGAGAATATTTCGTAAAATGTCGATTTGGTTAACCTTATCCGTTACGAAAACGAAATATAAAATTTAAGCAAAAAAAATAACAAATTAGTAATACCCGAAAAAATAATTAACGGCCGTATTTTTTTCCGTACCGTATTTATTTGCAAAATTTACGTATTTAAAATATTCGTATATCTTAACTAAAATAAAATAATTAAAATATTAATATAAAAATATACTTAACCCCAGCTTAAATAAAATTTTTAATAATGTATACGAAATTATTATGATTACCGTTAAAATAAAACATTTTAAAATAAAATTCCGGAACTTTTTTACTTTTTTTTTATTTCGAACAATATTTAAAATTATATTATTATTAACGGAAAAAATATACCAAAAAACCGTGACGGTTATAATTATATATAAATATTTATCGTTAAATTTAGCAAAATTATAATAACTTTATTAGGTAAAAAAATTAATACCGTTAAAATTTTAATTAACCGATATTATCGATATTTATATCGTTTTTTGAAATATTTTTTATTTGGATTAAAAATAACGTAAAATAATTTATTTTTAATTTTTAACTGAATTAAACGAATTTACCGTTATAAAATATCGTTACGGAAATACTTTATATTTGCAAATTTAAAAAATTATTAAATTTACAAATTAAAACTTAAATTAACGTTTACGTTTTTATATCGATAAATATTAAAATAATTAAAATATATATATACCGGTATTAAATTTTCCTTATAATTTATTATAATATTCGTTAATTAATATAATTCCGTTAAAAATTATATTAAATAAGGATATTCGGAATTTACTTTCGTTAAATTTGGATATTATAAAGGCAAAAACTGAACTAACTTAACGGATATTAATAATCGTTAAATAAATTAAAAACGTTTAAATATTTACGGAAAAAACCGTATTAAAAACGTAAAAACATTAAACGGCGTAAGTTAATAAAAAATGTTATTTAATCGACTTTAAAGTCGGTAATAAAGTTTTTTTATATAAAAAAAGCTTTATAACGTAAATATTAATTATTTGCTTATATTTATAATAAATAAAATTTTTTAAGATTATAAAAAAACGCGGATATAATTTTATTCTTAATTTATTACTAAATTATAAAATAATTAATTTATTTTATGCCGATCGGTTACGTAAAGCCGACGATAATCCGTTTTTTTAAGAAATTTAAATATTACCGTTATTTAAAAAAATTAACTGTAAACTAAAATTCGAAATAAAATAAAATAAATAATTAAAATTTAACGGACGTTATAAAAAGTTATAATACCGGGTTAAATAAAAAAGTTATAATTTTAACGAAATATAATATTTCATAATTAATTTTAAAAATACCTTAATCGTAATAAAACGGTTTTATATAAAATATCCTAAAGTATTTAAATTATCGGTCCGTTTATAAAAATAAATACGTATAACGGTTGCCGATAAAATTAACGAAAAGTACCCCGATAATAATAAAGCCGTAAAGGTAAAAACCGGATTAATAAGGAAAAAACGGTATTTATAACTGATAAAAACTTATATACTTTTTTTAATCGTATATAAATTTTTAAAAGAAAATAATATAACGGCAACTACCAGGATCAAACCATAAAGCTAACAACCGTCACGTAGGGCTAACAGCTGCCACATAAACTAGCCACCTGCTATATAAAAAGTAAGGACATTTGTAAATCTTCACGCATTTTGCAACTCTGCTTTTCTTTCCTTCTTTTCTTCAACTTAAAATCTTCGTTCATAACGCGAATAAACTAGCTACCATGCTATATCAATGCTGGCCGTAACAGTTACTGCCTGTTAGCTTTAAAAAGTAGGAAGTTAGTAATGTATAAGGTAATAATATACCTTATTTTGGGGTTATATTAAATCGTATTATCCGAAATTAATAAATAAGAACCTAATTTCGTAAATATTTTTTTAACTTTTTTTCGTTAAGCAGTTCCGGCCTGTTTTAGACCGTATAAGGGGTTTATTAGTTTAATAATTTTTTAAGGGAAAAACGGTACGTTTTTTTTATTTTTTTAGTACGTATTAAAGTACTTTTTTAATATGGAAAACTGCTTTATATAAATATCTTTTTTTAGTTTATTATTTAGATATATAATAATAAAGTCGATTTGGAATATATGCTAATCCAAATAGGTAATTAAGGCTATTGGGATTTTGTGATATATAGATTTTGTAATATTCGTTATTATTTTATTATAATTTATTTCTTTTCGTTATATAAATCGTTTTACGTAAATACATGCCTTATATTTATTTAGCTTTTTTATAAATGTATACTTTTTTTAATACTTATTTGGCATTAATAAGGTATTTATGGGCTTTTTTGTTAAAGGCCGTAAATTTAAATGTTTTACGTAAAAGTCTTTCCTTAATTTTTATAAAAATTGCTTAAGTTATATTTCTTGTTTTAGGCCCTGTATAATTTTCTTTAGGGACGGGCCGTTGTTTATTGCTGTAAATAGCCTGTAGGTGGCGGACAACTTGCCCAGGTTAATATCTTTTAAGTTTTTAATATTCGTAGATGTTCCGGATAGCCTGATCGGCGTTTCCGTGATCTTTAAAGAAGTTATTATTATCGTTGCTTATAAATGGGTTGAAATGGAAGGTCTGTAAGCCTCTATCGCCTTATTCGCCCTTTTGAGTCAAAGCTAGCTTTAATTCGCGTATTAGCTTAAGGGCTTCGTCTAAGGCCTTTAGAGTATATAGCTTGGGGATTATCTTTTTCGGGCGTCCCCTTTTACGTTTAACTTGCTTAATTTCCTGGTCCGTATCGTTTTCCGAAATAACGTTATCGTTTTTATTTTTTTATTCCGATACCTTTTTATCTTTAACGGTATTTTAAAGACTTTTGTACGGATTATAGGAGCGATCGAATAATATTTTTAAAATCGGAAAGCTGCTCTAATTTTTCTAGGTTTTTATAAATTGTAACATATAGTATTATAAGTAACTTACCGCCTTTTAAAAGCTATATCTTATAATTATATGTTTTTTAAGAACTTAATAATTTGTTTTTATTTTATAAGTTGTTATTTTTTTTAATTTAGTTTTATAATTTTAATTAATTAAAATTATATATTTACTGCCGAAAGTTTAAAGCTAACTATTATTAGGTTTATATAATTTATTATGTTTAAGTATGTTTTTAAAGCATTTAATTAATATTATATCTTTTATTTTAAATTTTTTAATTTTATTAATTATATACGTTATAATTAGTATTAAGTTTTAAAAATATATCAGGATATTTATTTAGGTTAAAGTTATAAAAATTGGAAATTATTAATTTAATACCTTTAATTATGCAAAATCTTTTGATAATTGATATACCGAACTTTTTACCGTTATTTAAGCGTAAAACTTTTATTTTTTGTTTCGATTTTTTGTATTAAAAAAGGTTATTTTTAAACATTTAATTATCCATATAATATAAATGTATAAGTTTTATTATATTTCGTTCTTAGTTTTAAATAAATAATATTTTTTACGTATTTTCCTTATTATTAAAGGTTTATAGATAAAACTTTTCGTATTTCTTTTGTTATACGTTATATAAGGTAACGCTTTTATTTCGTTAAAGTTTAAATTTATTCCGGTAAACCTTTTAATAGTTCAAATTTATCGTTTTATGCTAAAATAATAAAGATAGCAGTACTAAAAGATAATTTCTTTTATTATTTTATCCGTTATATAAACTTTTTTATTTTTAAAAATATTAATAAGCATCTTTTTTAAGTTACCGTTATTATTTTTACCAAATACCTCCCTTAATGCATATTTTTATTAATAATTTTTATCGTTTCTTAACTTCAATGCTTTAATAATAAATTTCGGCTTTTTATAAAGCTATAAAAAAAGGCTTTCCGAAATACGTTAATTATTATTAATTAGAATTTATTAAGGTTTATTAAGGTGTTTTATTTAAGTAACCTTTTTTTTATAATATATGTTTTAAAAGAATACTTTTTAAAGAAAGTCGTTAATATATAAAGAATATTTTATTATAATTTTGTTATTCTTTCCATAGGGCCCCCTTAAGGGCCATTTTACTGTTTTAACGGCAATAGTAATAATAAGTTTTCTACTTATTATAATATGGATTCCTTTATTTTTAATATTTAGCACCGAATTCTTCTCGAAGTTCTTAATATTATTCGTAATATTAACGTTTATTCCTAAGTTTTAAAGTAACCTGTCTTTATTATCCTTTATAAATAAATAAATTTGTAATAATATAATATTGCTTATAACAACTGTTTTAGAGCTTTTAACCGCTATAGCCATAAGGTATTTAGTTACTGTAGCTACTTTTTAAAGCGTCTCGCCAGCGTTATTTGTAACGGTCGCTTTAAAGCTTTCGATTATTAAAACTTTAAGGTAATTAATTATTAAAGCTTCGAGGTAGTTAGTTATTATAGCTACTACTTTAGGGCATTTAGGCGCTGTAGCTTTAATAACGTTAGTTACTATAACTAATTCCTAAATTATCTTATCGTATTACTGCATAAGGTCCTAAAGCTGTTGTTTATCAATATTGGTGCTAAATATTCCTTTATTAAAACGGTACAAGTTTTCCAGGCCTTTAAGGATAAATTGCTTTTTACCCGGTCCACCGCCGTAGGTGTTGTCGCAGGTATTACGAAAGCTGTTACTTTGGTTATTATTATTATTTCCTTAACGTTAACCTTGCTTTTCTTCTTTTTCTTTACCGTTTTTCTCCTTTTGTAACTTAAGGCAATCCTTTGCCAGATGTTCGTACTTGCTATAATTAAAACTAAATAACTTTCCGTTTTTGTTCTCTATAGGCTTATTATTCGAAAGTTATTATTATTTCCTTTACCTATATGCCTTTAAGCGTTATAAAACCGTCCGTTATTTTTTTTTCTTATTGGTTTAATTATAAAATTTGCTATTAAAATCGTTAATTAATTACTAAAAGAAATAATCCGTCTGCCGTAGAACTAATTATATTATTTTGTACTAACTGCCAGTACCGTTATTTATAACAGTTAAAAATATTATAATATACTTTTCGATTTTAAATTTTATATTATAACTATTTACGTTTCGAAATAACTTTTAAAACTTAATAATAAAGTATATAAAGTTTTCTTTATCGTATATAATTTTGTTAAATTTTTTTCAAAATAATTTTTATTAGTCCTTACTTATCGTTATATAAGTTTTTTATAAAGTTTTTAATATTTTTGGTCGTTTTTTAATATTTATAATTAACTTAAAAGGTATATTTTTATAGATTTTAAAAATATTTTTTTAAACGTAATTAATTAATTTATTTTAGTTTTATACCCTTTTTATAGCTAATCTTTTTTAATACAAAATTAAAAACAGTATTTTAAAGATTTTAATTAACTTAATTTAATAAATAATTTTCTTTATTTAAAAAAGAATTAAAACGTTTTTAGCGAAGCTTTAAATCGTTACTGAACTTTTTAAAATCTTTTTTTCGTTCTTTTAAATAAATACCTAATTGGTTAAAGTTATCCAAAATACTGCAATTAATGCCGGAAAAGTTATTAAAAAAATCATAATATTTTGTTTTATAGTTTCGGTAATTTCTTAAATAACCTTAAAAAAAGGATAAAAATAATAAATTATTTAAATTATCAAGGTTTCTGTATATTATTCCTTTTTTCTAAACGGTAACTTTACCTTTTTACTTTTCTCTTTTTTTAAGGAGTCGGGCTTTTTAATAAACCACTTTTTAAGCTTTTTTTGGCCTTCTTTAATAAGGTTAATTTTTTTTATATTTCTTTTTAATACGATAAATATTTCTTTAAAGCTATTTGCTTTAACTTTAAGTAAAACGCTTTATAACGCCTTTAATTACATATTTATATTACGTAAACATTTAAAACTTCGTATCGTTTTATTTTCGAATATATTTAAAAATTTTATTATTACGTTATTTAATTATAACATTATTTCGTTAATTTATTAATTTTAAAACTTTATATTTTTAGCTTTATTTTTAACTTATTAATACTTATTTTCTCATACTTTAACGTTTTATTTAATTTTATTTATGTTAATATTTAAGAACGTATAAAATTTATTTAAATTTATTTCGGTTTATTATTTTTAAATTAATGTTTTAAACTTATTTAAATTTACTTTTAACTTTTATCATTAAAGTAACAAATTATTTTCCATTAAAAATATTTTTTATTTTTCCGTCCGCTTTCCTTTATTATAAAATTTTTTATTTTAAAAGACTTTTTAATTGCATAAAGGTCCTAAATAAGAAAAAAGAAAAAGGTTATCGTGATTTATATATTTCCGTCCTGTAAAAACGAAGCCATTATCGGATAGGTTATTAATTTATTTAATAAGGAATTTCTTAAAAGTTTTATTTTTTTTGCTATCGTTAACTATTAGTTAACTTTTTTTTAAATCATTAATTAAACGGCTTTTCTTTTAAATATTTTGTTTTTTTTATTAACTTGATTTTTAAACTATAATTCAGTATTTTATATAACGTACTACGGTTATTAATTAATTAAAAGATGTTACCATATTAATAGTTATACTAATCGAATGCAGAAATCTGGCGTAATTGCTTTAGGTTAGTTTTTTAAATTTTAGAAAAGGATAAATCTAGTTCGTAGGCAATTGCCCTTATATACATAATTAGGTAACAAAGGATTATTAGTGGATAAAGGCTGTCCTAGGCAGCATTCTGCTGCTTAGCCTGAACAAAGCCCACCAGCCGCTAGCACCTGAAAGCATCAATTGCTGACATATTTATTATATAAAAGGGATAAACTTTTCTAGCCCAAAAAGAAAAAGGTGGTAAAAAAATTTAGTTAATAATAGCTGAAGAAAGTTATTATAAAAGGGTTAAAACAGAAAAACGGAAATATAACGTTTACGGCAAACCCGGGCATAATACGCGTACTTATAACAAATTTATGAATACGTTTAATGAAACAGAATCCGATTATTTTGAATTAATACGATATATTATTATTAAGTTATTTCAATTTGTTGCTGCGGAATGCTAAAAACCATCCGATGAGGTGGTGCATCCGGTAAGGTGGTATAAAACGTTAAATGTAATAACGTTATATGAAATTTTCGATATACCGAAAATAAATGGGTTTTAAAATTAAAAATATAAAATATAATAAAAGGTTAAAACCGATATAAAAATTACGTACGTATAAAAAACGTAATAATGTTATTATCGATATAATTCTCTTCGAGTTTTATTTAATAATAATTTTTGTAACCGTTAAAAAAAAATATTCCGAACCTTTTATACGCGTCCAAAAGTATTTATCAAAAGGCTAATTTATTTAAAATTTAATTTAATTATTATTTAATAATAATTATTTAATATAATCTTTGAATTAATTATTAGTAATAAGTTATAGCGGTAATAGAATTTAAAATACTTTTTAATATAATAATAAATAACGGTATAACTTAACTTTAAAAATTAATATTTTCAATAATTATAACTTATCTTTTTAATTTTTAATTTGATTTATTTAAATTCTTTACCTTTTTCGGTATTAATAATTACTATATACGTTATTAAAAAAAACTTCATTAAAGATTTAATTGCGTTAAAATTATAAATATAATTTTTTGCGATACCGTATTTCGTAATTATAATTTAAATAAATTCGAATTATTTATGAAATACTTTTATATTCTCGTATAAAATCTGTTAATAATTAATATTTTTCATTTCAATACGTTTAATTTTTTTATACTGTTTAATAAAGTTCGATATTTAATTAACTTTGATTTATTTTATTACGCGCTATATTAATAATATATTAAAGCCGGATAAAAATTGTTTATGTATTTAAAAAACAAATTTAAAATTTTTATTTAATCGGTATTAACTTTTGCGAATTAAAGATGTTCTCGATTCGGGCGAATCGATCGTAGTATCGAGCTTTTAAAGTAAATTCGAAAACTTTATATATAAAATGCAACTTTTTAAAAAAAAGTTTCGAGTTTTCTTTTAACTTAAATAACTAAATTTATTTTAATTCTTTTATAAAGCGTTTTATATTAATAATGTTATAAAATTTATAATTAAAGTTAAAAAGTTAAAAAGTTAAAACACTTAACTCGTTTACTTATATAGCTCGTTCGCTTATATAGAACGTTAAAAATATATAAAAACTTATACGAAAAATTAACTAACGTTCAAATAATTTTAAGATGAAAATAATGAAGTAATTATGTACTGCAATAAAAACAAAATTTAAATTCGTACGTAACCAGATAAATAAATATTATAATTAAAAAAGGTTAAAAAAATTAACTTTTTCGAAGAAGGAAATAATTTACTTAATTATTAAAAAATATTTAAATTAAATAATTTAAAAAAAAAGGTCGACTTCAAATATATTAATCTATATAAAATTACTAATAGGAATTTAAAAAATAACTCCGAATTACAATTATTACCGAAAATTATGTTTAATTTAATTTTTCATATTCTTTTTCTTTAAACTAATAATTAATACGATTAAAGTTAGTATAAATTAAAAAAAAAACGTAAAACAACCGTCTTAATTTACGAAGCAAAAAAATATTATATATACGGAAACAGAACGAATTTCTTTGGTACTTGATTAAATAAAAAATCACCTAAATTTCGAAAATTATTAAAAACTTATAAAAGTTTTATAACTGTTTAACGGCTTTTAAAGATTTTTTGAATAATGCCGAAACTATTAAAATTAAAAATTTGATAATTTACGTTACTGAATAATACTTAATAAATTTTTTAAAGTTTTAAAATAATTATTTATTTTATAATTTAAATAACTTTCCTAATTTCCGTAACCATTTCCGCTTTTAATCTTCTTTACTTTGTTAATTCGTTTAAAACTTAAAGCTCGGAGTTTATTATTTTAATCTCTTTAATATGAAACAGTTTTCGTTATTAATATAATTATTAAAAACGTATAATTACTTTGTTTATTTTTTAAATAATTGAAATAACCTTTCTTTAGGTAAAATTCATTTACGTTTTATACGTTCCGATTTTTAAATAATATTACGTAAATAATTAAGAGGTACGTCGGTATTATCGCAATTTGGTTTTTTTAAATATAATTTTTATAACTAATTATAATTAGATAAAATAATAGATTGCGATCTTAAATCCGAGGTTTTACTAAATCTATTCTTTTTGTAGCTCTTATTTACGTTAATTCTTATTAAGGTTTGTGGTGATTTTCGCAATTCGGAACAACCGGGCAAACTATCGTTTATAGCTTTTCTTATCTTGTTCCAAAATTGAATTTCGAAAATCTTATATTTGCCATTACTTTTCATTTTTAATTTCGTTAATAGTTACGCTATGATCATTATACTTTCCGTTATACGTTTTTATAAAAATTACTTATTTTTATTTTCGTAAATTAAATCGTATCTAAAAATTAAAAACCGAAATTAATTATTTTAAGAGAAGTTTTATAAATTAATAATAATATGAATAATTTTAGTTCGTCCGGTAATTTTTGAGTAATTTTATATTATTAATAAAACGGCTTTAGTAATAATTTTACCGCTATATATTACCGGTATGGGATATCCGAATTTACGTAATATAATATTTTAAGTAATTTAAAAATATAATTTAATATTAAATATTCTTTACCTAATTATCGTATTAACATTTTCCTTTTAATTATAAAAATGATCGAACCGTAAAATTGACGAAAGCTCGGAAAAATACCAGCCTTTTATGCGTAATTAAGATTTGCCGTTAAGGTTTACTTTTAAAGTTTGCTTTTAAGGTTTATCCTTAAAGTTTACCGCGTAAAACTTAACATTTTTTAAGTTATATTATCTAATCCTGTCGAACCGTGGCCAGCGGGCATAAGGTTTATTAGGATCGAAGCTTATCGGCAACTACGTATATAAACCTTCCAAGCCGACATTAATCGAAAAATTACGTACTTACGGAGGCCTAGTAATCGGGTTTAAAATAAGGCTGTATAGGACCGAGGTATTAATTTATTTTAACCGTAAAATTGTTTATTATTTATCTTATAAATTATATCGTAGAATAATTTTTTATATATTTAGTTTAGTCTGAAAAGTAAGCCTTAAACTTAATCGACCTTGTATAATTAATTATATTTTTTATTTTAACGTATTTCTTTTTATTTCCAAAATTCCAAAAATAAAATATAATTTCGAAACCTTATTATTAAATAAAAAAGCGTAAAGATTCACGTTTTAAGTTTGAATTATAACGTTTACGAAAATTTTACTTTTTTATAAGGTTAAATATAATAAATAAAGTATTTTAAAAATTAATATATAAAAAGAAAAATTATTTTCTAAACGAACGTAATAAATAATGAATTCTAAAAATAAATGCTTTAGAAAAAAAGTTGTTATTATAATTAATGAAGTTTAATTTATTAGTAAACGGTCGAAAGTTAAAAAAAAAATTGAACGTAAAACATTAAACTACGTAATATAAATCCGAATAAAATTTTAAATTTAAAAATATTTATATATTTAAAAGATATAAATGCGAAAAGATTTCCGAATTTATAAAAATCAAGTTTATTTATATAATATAAATCTAAAAGAATAAACGGATTTAAACGGATTTTAATCAAAATATATACGTTCGTTGTTTTTATACCTTAAATGATATTAACTTTTAATAATAATTAATTATTTAAATTAATTATAGTTATTTGTTATTACTAAACGTAATTATTACTTTGTTACTTAAAATATTAGATACTATTATTAACATAAACCGTACGACTAGGTTTAATAGTTAATTAAGCCCATAGCCGTTATATTCGTAATATACATGTTCCGATCAAAGGAATTCTTTCCGTATATGGGGTGCTAGCGCATCCTCTGCTAGTTAACATACCTCCTTAACGCATTGACGCAATTACGGCGTTAACTGTTATATTTTCTATTTTTTTAGAGCCGTAATTATCGATTTTATTTTTTTGGCGATTAAAACTTTTTAATTCATTAATTTCTTTTTTGATATTTTTTTTAGGTTATTTGTTTGCTAAATAAATATTTCCGTAACATTTATTAAATTTAATTGCTTTTTAAAGCATTTAAAAATTTACGTAATAATACGTTTATTAATTTATTATTTAATATATTATTCGTAACTATATAATTTATTTCATTTATATCTTTTTTTACAACATTTCGATATTAATAATTATATATATCTACGTATCGTAACTTTATTTATAAAAAAGTAACATCGGCATTAACGAACCGTAAAATCAATTAATTATTATATTATATATTTAAAAGCTTTATATTTAAACCGATTTTTAATTTTTCAATTAATCGAAAGTTAAAGAAATTTTTTTATAATTTACGTAAAAAATAATAATTCCGTTGTGGTTATAAAAATAATTATTATATTTCATTTACTTATCTGTTACTTTATTATTTTGTTAAATAATTTTATAATAAAAGTTTTAAAAACTTTTTCGATCTATTCCGTTATTAATAAATTGGCGTCGTTTTAAATATTTAACGAATTTTTTTACCGGAATTGTAACGTTAACGTTTTAATTTCGATTAAGTATAAAATAATTCGATTAATAGCTTTATAATATTCGTTGTTAAAATCTAAGTTAAATTGAATAAGTCGGAATATTATAAAACTTATATTAAGTTGCGTATTAATTATTATATATGAAATAAAAGCGATTTTTATAGTATTTATTAATACAACCTTAAAAATTAAATTAAAATTTAGTAATAGTTTAACAATTATTATTAACATATTTAAAAGTTATTTAAATTTCTTTTTAACAATTAGCTTAATTTATTTATTTCTAAAATTAAATTAAATTAAATTAATTAAACTAATATAATGAATTTTTCCTCTTTAATTTATTTTTAATTATTTTAATACCGAGGAATTCTTATAAACGTTTGTTTTTTATTAGGTTTTAACCTTCCGGTATTTCTTAAATTAATTAATCGATAAGGTCTTAATTTGTTTCACGGTAAACCGTATCGATATTCTTTATAAAGGTAGAAAATACTTTTTAACGAATGAAATAATAAAGTTTGTAAAAAGCGGAATTAAATTTTAATTTTTAAAAAATTTTTATCAAGCTTTTTTTGTTATGACAAAGGTAACTTTTTTAACTTATGTAATACCTTTTTAATTAAAAAAGATTTGTTACGTTATAAATATTTCAAAGATATATTTATAAATATTTATTAAAGTAAATTCTCGTTAACGAAAACGTTTATAACGTTACATTATTTAAATTCTATATCGAATTTAACCGTAATATCGATTACAATTCGAGATAGCTTTTTAATTAAAGTAAATACGTATATATTATTATAAGCGTATTTAAATTATTAATTATTCCGTCCGAACAAATACCCTTTGCATTTATATAATTAATTCTATTTATCTAATTTATACATATATACTTATATATATTTTAAAACATATTCTTTTTAGCAAATTATTAATTAATAGTTTTTTTGAAATTATATCTTTTTATAACTTTATAAATAATTCTTTTTAATTTTACGAAATAACTTTTTTAATAGGTATATATTTAGCTTTTTATAGTTTTTACGGCAATAACGGCAAGTTATGTTCATATATCCGGTCTTACGATTTCAGGATTTTATTTTATTTTTTCGTTTCGAAACTTTTTCCATTACTATAACGTATATTTCAAAATAATAAATTTTTTCAAATTCCTATGACTTATCAGCCGATCTTTAAACAAATTTATGAAATTGATTATTCGTTTAACGTTAAATGCGGATTTTTAAACCTTATAGTCCCTTTTAATAATATTTTTAAAATACGAAATATATTAGAAACTTATATTTTCGACCTATAAGATATTTGCGTTTTTTTTCCCATTACTTTAGGTTAAATAATATAATAGAAATATAAAATTATTTATTTATTTTCTTCGGGCTAATAACTAAGATAATTCTTTACATAAACGTTAATAAAGACAACGGTTTAAGGAATGAAAATAATTCGAATATAACGGTTGTATAAAAATAATTAATTTTATATTAATAAATTTATCGTTTATTATCCTGTATGTTTTTTTAAACGCCTACATTATTTTAAAATTCTCCTTTTTATTTAATCGCAAGTTAATATGCTGAATTTAAATTTTTATTTTCCTTTTAAATATATATTTAAATGGTTATAGGCTTAATCAAGTAATTTTACTTATTAAAATAACGTCCGTAATTCGTTTTTTATAACATAAAAAAGGTCGGTATTTTAAACTTTTACTATTATTTACAAAGGAAAGCTTTTTTTTAAATTATATCTTTTAAATAGTAATAATTTTATTAATTTATAAGTTTCAAATTTGGTAAATATTTATAAACCGGTAATTAATAAAAAGATTAATTTACGTTTTAAAACTTAATTTCTTTTATTTTTATTTTTATTTTATAACAATAAATATTATCGCGTAAGTTATATAACAGTATATTTGCAGATAAGTTTGTTAAAACTTTTGATTAAGTGTAATAACGTTATTTTTAAACGTAAAATAAATATAATAAATTTCGTAAAATTTCTATTAAAAAGGGTATTTTAAGGTACGGTTATATAAATATATTTCCGTTTGAAAAAATATATACGATTAAAAATAAAAGTAATATAACGTTATTTTAAATTATAATTACTTTCTTTTTTAATTATATTTTCAACTATTTTATATTCCCGTTCTGGCCCTGGATATACGATATTCAAAGCTTAAGTTTAATATGAAAATAATAATAAATAAAATATACTTCGAAATTATTAATTTTTTAAATTTCGTTACCGGATTCGAACATTTATAAAAAACTATACTTTAATTTTTTAAAACATTTAGAAAAGATCGGAATATTAGAATTAATTTATTTTATCCTCGATTTTTAAAGTAAATATTTTAAATAAAGTTTAAATATTTATCGGTCTTAAATATAATATCTTTATATAGTTTAAATTTGGTTTTCGAAATTTATAAACTTAATAATAATTTATTATTTTAATTAAAACGTATTTTTTTTTCGGCTTTTAACGTATTTATCTTTTATCATTCGCTTTATTATATATTTAATATTCGATCGTTAGAAAACATTTTTGACGCATTTCCTTTACATAAAATTATAATTAGGCAATTATTTCGAGTTTTAAATACTTTAATTTTAAATGTTTTATTATACCGTTACTGGTTCGTAATAACTTTGTTATATATAAATTAACGTTTCCTTTATACATAATCAAGGTTCTGTAAAATATTATTACGTTAATATTTTCGATGACGAATTAATTAAATTTATTTATTAACGTAAGAATTATTTAATTAAATTTATTTCGTATAAAGTTATTATTTTTCCGGTTATTTTATTTGTACCTTTCTTACCGAAATTATCGAAAAAATATGAAATTATATATAACACTTTCGCAGTCTGTTATATTATATAAACATAACGTTTTCAGGCTCGTAAAGTTTTCAAGTAATATATTTATTTTTTCGTATTTTTTAATCCTGATAAAACTTTTCTTTCCGTCTATTTCGTTAATTCAAAATAATATTTTAAAATTGAAAAAGTTATTAATTAAAGTAAAAATATAGATGATAATCTTTAAATTTAAAATCATTAAGTTTTTTAAAAGATAAACCGTAACGTTTATTATATTACGTTAATCCTAAATTTAAAAATACGTTTAGATTCTTTTTATTCCTTTTAAAAATTAAATATTTTTCTCGTTTTTAATAAACGGTTAATTTTTTTAAAAGATTAATTAATCACGCTACGCTTTTAAATTCGTATTATTTTTATTTAATTCAAGCGACAATTTTTTGCGGCTTTTTTAAAAATATAAAAATATTAAAATAATTTATAATAAGTATTTAAATAAGCTTTGTAACATATATTTTATATATTCAACTGTTAACGCTTCCGCTTATTATTATTTCGATTCGTTCAGAAACCTTTACTATTATCTTATTTTAATCTCTTTACGAAAGCTTTCTTATACGGTTAATTGTTAATATTCCTAATTTATTTTTAATTAAATTTATTTTAATTCGAAAGGCTTATAAAAGCTTTTTAAATAGTTTAAAACGTCCTTTGAACGCTTTTTCGTTAATTATTATAAGTTTATTATATTTTAATATTCCAGAAAATTACATTTAATCTCAAAATAATTAATCGTTTTATTTTTAATATTATTCTACTTAAAAAACAGAAATAAATTCCATTAATTAAATAAAACCGGCATTATTATTATATATAAATAGTTTATTTAGATAACTAGCATACTCGTTTCGTAAACCTTGTACGGTAATTTTAAGGTATAATTTTCTATTATTTTGTTATTTATTTATTAAACTTTTTAACGGCTTTCCGAACTTACTTTAATCGTTTTTCCTCTTTGTGTTTAATATTTATAAATAATCAATATCGTAAACCTTTCCAACTTATTTTGATTTAATCTAATATTTTCAAACTCGTTTTTTAAGTTTAAATAAATTTATTTTATAAATGTATTATACTTTCTTCGCAAAGTTTTATAATTTTTTCGCAAAGTTTTATATTTTTAATTATAATAAAAAAAAGTTATAAAGGTTTAATTATGAACCTATTTGCTTTCTGTCGTTATTTTGAAAACATTTATTAACTAATTTGTTCGATTAATTCTTTTAAATTTGTATAATTTCTTTCAAGAATAAATTAATCATCTGCGTTAATTAACGAAATCTATAACGGCTATAAGCTTAACCAACTATCAAACCTAATCATACGGTTTATATTAGCAATACTATCGTAAAAATTTAAGTAATAAGGTAATGTAAGGTTGAATAAATTGAAGTCTTATTTTCCAGGCTGAGCCAATCATATAAAAAATCATTATACGATATAATTTGTACGATAAATATTATACCTAATATCTTCCAATACGATAATGAATTAATAATCTTTATAATTCGGATAAATTAATATCTTAATCCTATAAAACCTTACTTTAAAGCCGATTACTAGGGCTTTATAAGGACGCAATTTCTCGACTAATATCGGCTTAAAAGGCTTATATGCGTGGTTGCCGGTAAGTTTCGACCCTGATAAACCTTATGCTCGCTGGCTCTACGGTTCGGCAGGGTTAGATAATATAACTTTGAAGATGTTAAGCTTTGCGAGGTAAATCTTAAATATAAACCTTAAAAGCAAACTTTAAAGGAAAACCTTAACGGTAAATCTTAACTGCGTACAAAGTAATTAGGTAATAATTACTTTTAATGATAACAAATAATCGTAAATGATTTAAGTAACCAAATTATATTACAAGCTGGTATAATTTAAGCTATAAAAATAATAAACACATATATATTTATCTTAAATCGAGATATTTAAACTAACTTCATTCATTTATAATAATCGAATTTCGTTAAACTTATTAAGTTATTTCCTTTATTTAACTGGTTTAAAATACCAAGCCCAATTTTTTTATTAAACTCTTTTAAACCGATAAGGTAAGTTAAAACAATTTATCGAAACTATTTACACATTCTTCGACCATTTAATAATAAGCTGAATTCCATGATTATAATACGATCTTTTTCTTTCTAAAATTCTTGCCTTTAAAGATTAATTTCTTTATCGTTTAATTAATAATTTTCTTTTTTTTATTATTCTCTTTTATAACCTAACTATTATATCTAATCAGATTAAAAAATAACTATTTTATTATAAACGTAATAACGCTCTATTTTTATCGAAACGCAGCGACTGTTTTGCTTTTAATATATCATTTAATTTTTTTTATTTTTACTATAAATCCGAAAACGAGATTTGTAAAATTCGTTTTAATTTTAGAGAATGCTTATATTATATCAAGTATATTAATTTTCAGAACGTTCTTTTATTTTTTCGAATTGAAATATTAGAAATTAATGAATATAAAGGATTAAGTGGAATATTGAAAACGTTTTGCTGAAAAGAAATTATTTAAGCTCTATTAATACCTTAACGAATTATTTAGTCGTTTAACCCGGTTACGAAGTTAAGAAAAATTACTGCAAAAACGTAAAATCGAAATATTACGTTGGGAAATTTAAAGTCCGAAAGCGATCGAAGAATTTAAACCTTTAAAACGGAAAGAAAAATGATTAAAAACCGAAATAGTTATATTTGCACAAATTACCTTTTCTGCTAATTAGTTTAATATTAAGCAGATGGATTAAAGATCGTTAAATAACGTGAACTAAAATTTTAACCCTGGCAGTTCCGGCTTTATTAATAAGAGTTTTTTAAAAGGCGTTAAACTTTCGTAAAAAGTTTTAAAGGTTTTTAAAGCTTTTCGAAATTTAAATAATTCTTTTGTTTAATAAAGTATTAAATAATTCCGTTTTATTTCCGTATATCCAGGGTCTTTTTTACCGTAAAGATTGGTACGTTTTTTATAACTTTTTTTCGTTTTATATTAACTTTAATCGTGTTCGTTACTAATTCGAATAAAAAATAGAAAACTAAATAAAACTTAATCTTTAGTAATAGCTTTAATTTATAATTTCTTTTTAAAGTTTTCTTAAAATTTTCTCTGCATTAATATATTTAAAAGTAAATTTTTTATTAAGTCGCTTAATTTAAATATTTTTAATAATTAAATAAATTATTTTCCTTTTTAAAAATAAATATTTTTTAATTTCTTTTAGTTATAACTTTTTTTTTTATTTAGCTACGTACGAATTTAAGTTTTATTTTCATTTCGATTTATAATTATTTTAATTATTTTAACCTTACCCAGTTCTTCGTATAAAATTAAAACTGGTAATTATTAATATCGTTCTAATATTTTTATAGAAATTACTATTATAAATTAACTATATAATTAATAACTTTTCGACCTTATTATCTTATTCGTAATTGGTATAATACCGAAAATACCTTTTTAATATTTTTTTAGATTTTTTTATTTATTCGTTTATTTGCAGTTTAAATACGTTAAATAATTTATAATTTAATTTAAGTTAAGCTATTAATTTTTCCCAAAATTTTAAAATAGAATTTAGTTTTCTTTTTAATATGATTTTCGTTAAAAAGCTTTAAATCCTTACATATATTTCAAGACAATATATACGAATTATTCTGGGGCGGTATTTTCGTTATAAGTTAAAAAATAAAAAAGAATTTATAAATTAATCTACGAATCCGAAAATATTATCGTAATATATTGTTATAAATAAATCTTTTAATATAAGGAACTTAATAATAAAGTTAAGTATAATAAATTTTTATAACTTATATTATTAAATCTTTACTGTAACGGAAATATTATATTATCATATTACTATTCATACAGTCAATTTCATTTTAAAAAGGTAATATATCTGTTATAAACGTTTTAAAATTTTATAAATTCTTAAATATTTATATAATGAATATTTATATATATTCGTATTAAATTTTGTAAAATTTCTTTTTAAATACCTAAATTTTATTTATTCGTTATTCTTTAAATAAGTTATTATTATATTATTATATACGGTAATATATATTAGGTAAAATTCCCTTTATCGTAGTAATTTATCGTTGCCGTAAAATATTCTTTAAGTATTATATTAAAAACTATTTATTATATCTTAGCTTTCAATTCTTTTAAGTTAAGTCGTTTATTAAAGGCATTAATGTTGCTAATTATAATTCTTTACTATAAATAATAATTTAATCGAATTTAAAAAGATAATTGTACGTAATGTAATTATTTTCTAATTAATTCTTAAATTAAAAAAATATATAAAATATTTTTATAATTCGTATAACGTGGTACATATATAAACGAGAGAAATATATAAGCGAACCGCATTTTGGCACTTCTCAGCAATGCATCTAAATAACCTAACTACAATATCTTAAATTAATTTAAATTAATTGAATATATCTTTGCTAATTATATTTATAATCTCTCGACAAATGTACGTATTATATCAAGGTTTATTAAGAACGCTATATAATCATTTCTTGCTGCCAACCTGCTCGTAACTTACCAACTTTAGCAAGTATTAACAGCAATTTTTTATTATAACTTTTTTGCTGGCTAAAAGAATTTGTTTATTTTATATAATAGATATTTGTCTTTTTAAAAAACGTTTATTTTAATCGTATAATTACGAAAGTCTTGAATTGTTATAAAATCAAATTCTACATGCCTTATTATATACCCCGCGAAAGGCCCCGGAATGCCTTTTAACGCGGCCCTTAACGTTTTTTTAGCGCAATTTTTAACACGTCTTATAACGCGTTTCCCGCCGTATTTTATAATATATATCTTTAAGGATTAAACCGAATAAGAAATACTTACGTATATGGGTTAAGAATTTGGTTAATAATCCTTTTCTTATCGGTTAGCTTTAATTCTGACAAAATAGAAATAATAGTAACTGGAACCCGTTAAAAGTTGGACGGTTACGGACGGATTGATAAGAAGGAATGGTTATATAGCGTCCGTAAAAAACCTTAATATAATACGTGTATTTATCAAAAAGCTGTAAATATAATTAGTAAAAATACATTCGATAAATTTAAATTAATTTAAGGTGTTATAATTAAGTTATTTGGGTGTATTACTAGAAAGTGCTAAAAAGCGGTTCGCTTATTTATGTCTTTTGCTTATATATATAGCACTTTATACCTTAATTTAATATATATTATTCTTAAAATAATACCTAAATTCTTTAAAAATATTAACGATAACTATAAATTGCTTATTATACATGAAATAATTTAATTCGGCTTTATAAACTTGTAAAAATAAAAAGTAATAAAATAGAAGTTTCCTTAATCGTTTTAATATTTAATTATTATTTTTAAAGCGTAATCCGAAACGTTAATTTTTAGTTTAATTAGTTGCTTTAAATCTTATATAACTTTTACTAGTTTATTACTTAAAATGTTCTTAATTTATTACAAAATCTTTTATTTTTTTAATATTTATTTAAATATTTTTTTCTTTTTAAATTATTTTATTGGAAATATAATTATTTTACTAAAATTACGTATAACGTACCACATTATTGATCGGACCAAAGCAGTAAACGGACCAAAGTCTTATACTTCGTAATAATTAACGTACTATATATATAAGCGAAAGATATATATAAGCGAGCCGCTTTTTGGTACCCCGTAACAACAAATTCAAATAATTTGATAATAATATATTGCATTAAGTTAAATTAGTCGGATTCTATTAGTTAAATATATTTATAACTTTTTTATAAGTACGCGTATGATATCTGGGCTTGCTGCAAATATTATATTTCCCTTTTCTCGTTTTACCTTTTTTGTAACGAGCCCTTTTAGCTGCTGTTAGTTGTAGTTCTTTATTATTCTTTTTTAAGCTAGAAAAGTTCGTTCTTTTTATATAATAAATATTCTTTTTTTTTTGAAAAAGTTTATTTTTGGTTTTGTAACGTTTGTTTAAACTGTAATTCGTTTTACGTAATTAAATGTTTTTTCCCGCAAAAAAACCGCTTTATATAATAATAATATATAATCTTTTATTACAAAATTAGCCGATTCGAATATTTTTATTAACGAATTATTTTAATCATTTTTATTTCTTTTTTTGTAAATATGATCGTATTTTATTATTGTACAGATATTTTCAAAGATTTTTGTAATGGGTAAAATAAAACCGGCGGAAGTTAATAAGAAAATAGTTTGCGTAAACATAATTAAAGCAAGTTTTAATTCGAAAAAGACGTTATTAAGATTAAATAAAATAAGATTAGCTTTTATAAATTTTTAATTTAATGTTATTAAACGTTACAATAATTTAAAACGTATGGTAAAAGCCGGTAAGAAAATCTTTTTTAATAGTATAAATATTATAACGTTATATTAAGTTTTCGATATACCGCGAATAAATATGTTTTTAAATAGAAAAATAAAATTTATTAAAAGCTTAAAATTAATATAAAAAAATACCTAAATATATAAAACGTAATATTATTATTATTATTAACGTAATATTTTTCGAATATTATCGAATAATAATTTTCGTAACCGTCGAAGATAAAAAACGTTTCGAATTTTTCATATACGTGCGAATATATTTATTAAAATATTAAAGTTATTTACGAGGTTAGTGTTAGGGATTAGAATATAATATTATGATGAAGATAAAGAACTAGAACTAGAATACAGAAATCGGCGAGCTGGCTAGCTATATAGGGGCCCGCCAACACTAGCTAGCCATATATGTGGAGCAGCCAAGCCAATAGAGCTTGGAGCACCACATAATCCCTAACAGTTAGTGCTATTAGATATCTACCTATATACAAGCTAACGCCGACACGAAGTTATACAATATATACATACACGTTTAATAACACGACGCAACCGGAAAGCACCTCCAAAAACCGTATTTACAGGCGGGCTAGATGAAAAACTAATAGGAATTATAAATACGATAATAAACAATTAAAGTACACCATAATTTAATTAATTCCAAAGCTTTACCCCGCAGCTAGCTTTAATACCTTTAACCACTTTAATTAACGCCGATACGATACAGGAGCCAGAGCTCCTAATGGTCCGTACAATAGGCGTAACGCCATCCAAAATACGTTATCCCAAACTGGATTTGAACCACTCATCCTGTTGCAAGCTAAGGTTGCCCAAGCCTGCAGCAAGCGGGCGAAAAAAGGACACCCAGGATCGCAACCACTAAGCTATTAGATTAGATTTATTTAAAATTTAATTTAATTATTATTTAATTATTAGTATTTAATTCAATTTTTAATTAATTATTAGTAATAAATTATCGCGGAATTCAAGTTTAAAATAATTTTTTTCTGTTATAATAATAAATAACGGTATAATTTAATTTTGAAAATTAATAATTTAAATCATTATAATTTTTTTTTTAAATTTCTCTTTATATTTATTTAAATTCTTTATGTTTTTTAGTATTAATCAATATTATATTCGTTATTATAAAAAACTTTATTATAAATTTAACTTCCTTAAAATTATAGATATCTTTTTTTATAATGTCGTATTTTGGAATTATAATGCGAATAAATTCGAATTATTTGCAAAGTATTTTTAAAATATTCGGCTAAAATTCGGTTATAATTAAATTTTCGATTGAAATGTGTTCAAAGTTTTATTATTATTTAATAAATTTAATATTTAGTTATTCCTAATACGCTTTATAATACGTTAAGTTAGTAATATATTAGTTATATTTTTAATATAATAAAGCTGGATAAACAACTTTTACGTATTTAGCTTAAAAGCTTAGTCGATAATTAATTTTTTTATTTAGCGTTAATGTTTATAAAAGAAAAATCATAATTGTTTCGGGGGATTTATTATTAAAACGGTGTATTAAAGTAAAATATAGAACTTTATAAATAAAACTAAGTTTTCTATAATTATCTTTCGGGTTTTATTTTTTAACTTAAAGGGTTAAATTTATTTTCGCTTTTTTTTGTAAGGCGTTTTATAATGTTGGTATTAAAAATGAATAATTAAAAATAAATTATTAAAAGAGCTAAAAAAGCTTTTCGGTTATATATATCTTTTATTTATATTTATAGCACGTTAATTTAAGCTACTTAACTATAATCCTTAAAATCGATTTTAATTAATCAAATATTTTTTTGCTAATTATCTTTATAGCTTTTAAATAAATGTACGTATTATATTCAAGCTTGTTACGGACGTTATATTGTAATTTTTTCCTATTAACTTGCTCGTAACCAACTAACTTTAGTAGCTGTTAGTAACAATATTTTGCAATAATTTCTTTATTAACTAAAAAACTTATATATTTTATATAGCAAATATTTATCTTTTTAAGCAACGTGCATTTTAATCGTATAATTACATAGGTTTCGAATTATTACGAAGTTAAGTCTGATACGCTTTATTATACGCTCTGCTATACGCCCCGCGAAATGCCCCGCGAAACGTCCCGTACGTATCCTTTATGCCCCTTAACGCGCTTTTAACGTATTTTTAACGCGTTTTATAATACGTTTTCCGACGTATATTTTTAACGTATTAAAGCCGGACAAAAAATACTTTCGTCTTTAGGTTAAAAATTCGGTCGAGAATAATTCTTTAGTCGGTTGGCTTGGATCGTTAAAAATGGGGGTAATATTAACTTAAAAATATTAGGAAATAGTTGGTTATAGACGAGTTAAAAAAAGTAATAATAATATAACGTTCATAATAAATTTTGATATAATGCGTATATTTATTAAAAAGTTCTAAATACGTTTTGTAAAAAAGGATATAATTAATTAAAATTGATTTTATATATTGTAATTAAATTATTTAAATTAGTCGTTACAAGGTGTAAGATTTTGGTTTGCTTATTAGTTTGGTCCGTTTAATAATATAGTACGTTAAATCTTTTATAGGAATTAACGAATTTAAAAAATACTGATATCTTTTTAACGTAAATAAATTATATTTTTTTTATTGCTATAAATACATTAAGGTTTATTTTAATATATTTAAAAATAATAACCTACTTTAAATATTTTCTTTTTTGCCTATAAAATATAATATTTTTAGTATTAACTAGAAAGCTAACATCTTAGAACGTTTATAATTCTTTATAAATATATTTTATATACTTTCTATTTTGTTTTCTAATAAATTAATATATTATTAAGGTAAATATTCTTTTTACAAGAAACGTAACCGTATAAATAAAATTAAATAAAATAATAAACTATTATCTTAATTTCTAAGCTTTATTAAACCTATTCCTTTCTCAAATTACCTTATCCCGCTTTTATCAACGTCGATTTTTATCGAAGTTCTGGGCGGTTTTTGCAATCCGAAACAACCGGGTAAATTATCGGCCGTAATTCTTCTTATATCGTTCCCAAATTTGAACTTCGAAATTTTCAAGCTTATTATTACCTTTCCTTTTAATTTCGCCAATAGTTCCGCCATAATCGTTATATTTTCCGGCATACGTTTTTACAAAAATCGATTACCGTTATTTTCGTAAATTAAATCGTATCCGAAAATTAAAACCCGAAATCGATTATTTTGGAAAAGATTTTTTAAACCGATAATAATATCGATAATTTTAGTTCGTCCGGTAAATTTTTTAATAATCTTATACCGTTAATAAAACGATTTTAATAGTAATTTTGCAGCCATAAACTACCGGTATCGCATATCCGGATTTACGTAACATAATATTCTAAATAATTCGAAAAGCTCTGGAAACGATCGAACCGTAAAACTGGCGAGGGTTCGGGAAAATCCCAGCTTTTTATACGGAGTTAAAGTTTGCCATTAAAGTTTGCCTCTAAGGTTTGCCTTTAAGGTTTATCCGTAAAGTTTACCGCGCAAAACTTAACGTTTTCTAAATCATATTAATCCTGCCGAACTAGCCAACAGTTATAAAGTTTACCAAGGTCGAAGCTTATCGGCAATTACGTATTCGGTTCCAAAATAAGGCTTTATGGAACCGAGGTATCAATTTATCCTAATCGTAAAATTTTTAATTAATTATCGTATTGGAAAATATTAGGCATAATATTTATCGTATAAATTATATCGTATAATAATTTTCTATATATTTGGCTTAACTTAGAAAACAAGTTTAAAACCTATTCGACCTTGTATTAAGGTAATATCTAATAAAAATATTTTAATATTTTCGTAATGTATAATTAATTATTTACTGAAAGATTGCCGGTACGTTCGGAAGTTTAAAAAATATTACAAAATATTTAAAAAGTCCGTATTTAATTTTAAAAAACGTTTTTATTTGTTATTTCACTTAATCCATATTTAATTATACTTTTTTTTAATTTTAAAAATATAAATTATTTCATGCCGTCTAAATAATTTTTTATTTCAGTAATTAATAATGAGAAGGTTTTATTTGTAATAATAATATCGTTAAACTGTTTATAATTAATATACAATCGTATTTTTTTATTTTGTTAATATAAAAAATATTAAGTACTTTATTAACAATCTAAAACGTTAGATCTAATGTTTTCCTAATTTATTGTTAATGTAAATACGTAATATTTTTAATTTTATTTAATTTAAATTATAAATAAGCCAAAAAATAATTATTTTATTATTTTTACAAATTAATTCGTAATTTCTTTTTAAGATTTTCTTAAAATATTTATTTATATTTATAATACTTTGGTAAGACTTTAACCTTTTAGTTTGGTAACTTTTTAAGCTTTAAAAATAAGTCGTTATTTATTTTCCGAAATTATGTTTTCAAGTTTATAATAATACGCCAAATCTTTTTGGTATACCTTTTACTTATTACAGATTTCATTTTTTTAAATAATAGAATTTCTATCGTATTTTTATATCTATATTTATTAACTTTACTAATTAAATCTTAAAATCTCACATCGATTTATATATCGGTAAAAAATCAAGCAAAATTTACCTGGCTAGTTTTTTATTTAATAAATAGGTTATATTGCTTTATCTATAATAATCCGAAAATTATATCGTAACTTTTGAGGAAATTATATCGAAATTAAGAATTTATTTATTTTTAACGAAAATCTTAAAATAATAAATCTTACATTTAATTTATCCGTTCTGGTAATTAAATATTTAACCCTCGTTACTTTTAATTTTCTAAAACCCTTTCTTGTTTCGTTAAAATAATTCTAACTGATTTATTATTTTTAAAGTAATAAAACTTCCTTATATAATTCCGGAATCTATTATTACGGTATATTATTTTTTATTAATTAGTATTTATATTATAATTAGTTTATTTTCTACAGTTTTTATTACGTATAAAACCACTTTAAATTACTATTATTTATTTTGATTTTATATATTAGCTTAAAGTTTCGAAATAAGTAATATTATTTTTCTTTTAATTATTTTTAAATTTCGTAATTCATTTTAAAACTTATTTATTTTATTTCTGTAGTTATTATAAATATTTATTTTATTGACGAAATGTAACTTTTAAACCAGACATTTATTTTTAAACCACTTTTTTAATAATATATTTAAAATTGAAAAGGTTTTGTTCTTAAAAAAAATTAAAAAAAAATTAAAAGAAATTAAAAAAAAATTTAAAAAAAAATTTAAAAAGAATTTAGGAAGATTTTAAAAAAAATTCAGAAAAATTTAAGAAAATTAAAGAAAATTAAGAAAAGAACTAGAAAAATTCAGAAAAAAAAGAAATTAAAAAAATTTATAAAAAATTAAAAAACTTTAAAAAATATTAAATATTTAAATAAAATACAATTCCATTTTTAAAAAAAAATTTTATTTTACTAAATTTTCGGTAAACATTAACTAAAATTATAACTCCGTCATTATGTTCTAACAATAATTCTTTATTTTTTTTATTTAACTTCTTTATATTTAATTATTATACTAACCGTCATAATTTTAAAAAGTTTTCTAAAGCCACTTTTTTTTTGTTAGTTAACTTTTAAATATTATTATTTAATTATTTTCGTTTTGGATCGTTACTTTTTATAAAAATCGATGTTATTTCTGATTTTTCGAGTTACTATTTCTTTAATTATTAAAATTACAAATTCATGGTTATATTGGTATAATTCATTATATAATATATTTTTTATAATCTTCATACGTTTCGTATTAACGTCCTTAATACTTAATTATATAAACTTTTTCGTACTGTTTAAACTTTTTTAAATAAAATTTTCGTTTATTTTCGGTGTTCTTTTATATGAACGTTAAATATTACTGAATCGTTTTTTATTATTATTATAATTCAGAAAATATATTATATTATTTTATTTGTTTTCATTTTTAATATTTTTAAATTTATTTTATAAAAACCAATTTAATACAAATAACCTTTTTAATTATTATTTAAAAATAATCCTTTAAATTCTTTTAGTTTTTATCGTATTTCTATTCAAATGTATTGATTATTTCGTACACAAATTTTATTGATAATTTTTCAATTATTAGTATGTTTCTTATATTGACTTTTAAAAATGAATATTTATTATCGGAATGATTTTTAACTTTTATTTTATTGTATAATATATACTTATTTTCCGTATTTGTAACAAGTAATTAAACCCCTTTTAAATTAGATATTTTTAATTATATAAATTTAATATAAGGTCTAAAAAGATTGAAAATAAATCGTATTTTTTTAGTTAATTTTAAAATATTTTAATTTCGCCATGAATTCTTTTGTATCATTTTTTAAATTATCGGTTATCGATTTTTCCGATTTCGGTAATCTATTTATTAGAATTTATAACACGATTTTCCTGATTAATTCGTTCTTAACGTCTTTGTTTAATCTTTTAAAAATCATATTACTATAATACTATTTTTATCATTTTCGTATTCGTTTTCAATAATTAAATTTTTAAACATTATAATATATTTAAACGTTAATCTTTTTTATTAGAATTAAAACAAAATTCAAATTACTTTTCGGTTTTCGGCGGGATTAATAAAATTATTTCGGACTTTATTTTCGAAATTTATCCAATATTTGAAAACTTTTTTATTAATTTTTTTTTTAGATCTCTTTATTTTTAAAAGATTTTGTATACTAAATTCAACTTAATTTACTGCGGTTCTAATGAAGAAAGTTATTATAACGAAAATTTAATTTACTAAATTATTTATTTTCACAAATTGGAAATAGGTTTTAATTTAAATAAAAAACATTTAAATTTTTTTCATCGTAAACTTTAAATTATTAACTTTAATTTTAACACATATTATAATTAATATATCGGTTTTAAAATAATGTTTTAATTTTTTAATCTTATTTTTAAATTAAATAATAATTGTTTGAAATTATTACTTGACGTTATTTAAAATAATAATTGATATAATAATAATATTATATATTATTTAAAATTTAACGGTATTATTAAATAAGAATTTATAATATATAACTATTATGAATTTAAGTAATTATTAAACTTAATTATAGAGTTTATATTACTAATAATATTATAGGAATTTATATAATAAAATAATAATTTTATTTAATAATAATAAAGACCCGTAAATAATTTAAATACTTAAATTATAATAATAATAAATTTATATATATTTATTTTAATTTACAACATTCGAATTAATATAATTTATTTATGAAAATCCAGTTTTGTCGACCTTATTGAACTATTTCCTTTATTCGATTAGCTTGAGATACTAAGCCCCATCTTTTTAACCCTTTCAAGCCGGTTACGTAAGCCAAGATCCCTTATCGGAGATGTCTACATATCCTCCGACCGTTTAGCAATAAGCCAAGTTTTGTAGTTATAACAAAATCGTCTTTTTAAAGCAGAGGATACATTGGGCGGCGTAAGTCAAACAGGTTATAAAAAGTTGTAATTAAGGTAAATATAATTATATAAATTATAATTTTTCATTGTATTTTTAATTTTATTTCTAATTTTGTCTTAATTTTTAAGATTATTATAAATAATTACGGCCGTTATCGGTACGGTCGTTAATATGGCTATTAAAATATATAAATAATTATTATTAATATATAACGTATTATATAAGCGAGCTATATCTATAAGCAAGCTATATACCTTTGGTACCTTATAATAACAAATTTGAATAATTTAATAATAATATGTTATATTAATTAAAATTAATTAAATTTCTTTTCGTTAAACGTATTTATAATTTCGTTATAAATATGCATATTATATTTAGGTTTGCCGTATACGTTATATTTCCGGTTTTTAATTTTAACCTTTTTACGATAATCTTTTTAAGTTTTTATTAGTTACACTCTTTTATTATCTTTTTTTAAGCTAAAAAGGGTTTTTTTATAATAAAATCTTTTTTTAAAGATATTTATTTTTAATTCTACTATATTTGTTTAAGATATAATTTACTTTACGTAATTAGATAACATTTTTTTTAAAAAAAAATTTTCGTATAAAAGTAATAAAACTTTTTTTTTAAAAAAATTAACCGATTTAGTTATTCTTTATTTTAACGAATTATCTTATTAATTTTTAGTTTCTTTTTGTAAATAAACTTTTTATTTTGTTATTCTTTTTAATATTTTTAAAGCTTTTTACGGGCGGGAAATAAATAAAACCAGTAGAAATTAGTAAAAAACCGGTTAACGTATATATAATTTAAAAAAACCTTTAATTCGAAAAAAAAAGTTATTAAGACCGAATTGAATAAGCGTAGTTTTTACAAATCCAGATTATATATTATTGAACGTTATAGTAATTTAGACCGTATCGTAAAAGCTGACGAGGTAATCTTTTTGGGTAATATAGGTATAATAACGTTTTATTAAGTTCCCGATATGCTGTAAATAAATACGTTTTAAAATAAAAAAAACAAGATATATTAAAAAGCAAAATCGATACGAAAAATACGCAGCTATATAAAGCATAATAATATTATTATTCACGTAATACTAGTCGAATTTTGCTAAATAAAAACTTTTATAAACTTTAAAAATAAAAAACGTTTCGAATCATTTATATATATTTAAATATATTTATTAAAATATTAAATTTATTCGAAATTCAATTTTATTTATTCTTCAATTATTATTACTTAATACGATTTTTTAATCAGTTATTAATAATAAATTATTACGGTATTAAAATTTAAAATTATTTTTTCTTATTATAATAATAAATAACAGTATAACTTAATTTTGGAAATTCATAACCTAAATAACTATAACTTTTTTTTATTACGTTTATTTAAATTTTTTACGTTTTTCGATATTAATAATTATTATATCCGTTACTATAAAAAACTTTATTAAAAATCTAGTTTCGTTAAAATTATAAATATTCCTTTTTACAACACTGTATTTTGTTATTATAATCTGAATAAATTTGAATTATTGTAAAATATCTACAAATTTTTATATAAAACCTCTTAATAATTTATTCTTCGATTTAAACGCCTTTAAAGTTTTTTTATTGTTTAATAAAATTTAACGTTTAATTAATTTTAATACGTTTTATAACGCGTTGAGTTAGTAATATATTAACTATATTTTAACGTATTTAAGTCGAATAAAAAACGTTTATATATTTCAATTAAAGATTTTTTTGATAACAAATTTTCTTTTTGATTAATGTTAATTTGCGGAAATTAAAAATAGTATTAAATCGGGCGTATCTACGCTAATTTACGTTTTTAAAGTAATAAATACAACTTTATAAATAAAATTAAGTTTTTTATAATTATGTTGCGGGTTTTATTTTTTAACCTAAACGGTTAGGTTTATTTTTATTTTTTATAAGCCGTTTTATATTTTAATTATTATAAAAATAAGTAAGTAAATATAAAAATTAAAATAATAAAAAAGTATATAACTTGCTTATATATATAACTTACTTATATAGTACGTTAACATATATCGTTTTAATAAAAATTAATTAATTAATTAATAATACGAATTAAACGAATAAAACTTCTATTTATTAACTATAAAGAATAATAGTTATATTATATTACATAACTAATTGCAGGGGCTTTGAAGCGCGTACCGCCTTTTAATATAGTTTAGTCACGTGATGTACATATTCCGATCAGAGGGAGCCTTTCCGTATATGGGGTGCTAGCGCACCCTCTGCTAGCTGTCAGGTCTTGCCAAGAGAAGTCGGAAGGGGTAACTCTGAAACGCCGAAGTTACAGAAAGACCCCTTGCCCCACCGTTATTCAGTCGTTAAGAAGCGTTTCCCGGAACCCTCTCGTCCTCTCTTTTTCTCCTTTGTCTTTTCTTTAGATTACCCAGTATACCTAATCAGATGCCTTCTTTTCGCACACCTGGACTGATGATATGGTGAAAGGGTTCCGGCCCTTGCCCTGGTTAGTGGTCCTTGCTTTCTGCGGGGAAATGCCATTTCCGGAAGCGCCGCCAACGTCAAACGATGCCCTTAACGTAAATCCAAACTCATCCACGGGCACGACCAGGATATCCTGCCCCGGTCGGAGATCTTCCGAAATACGACGCGATGTTCCTACGGTAAGAAGTCACTTGACTCACCCCATAATAGGGGTAACGACTGTTGTCAGATATAGTGGACATCTGTCAGCTAGCAGGGGGTGCGCTAGCACCCCTGATCGGAACATGCACATTACGTGACTAGACTACATTAAAGTACGGTACGCGCTCTAGAGCACCTGCAACTAGTCAGGTAATATAACATAATTGATGTCCCCTATATCTGACAATTAAGAGTTTTATTCGCTTAATTCGCATTATTTATTAATTAATCAGCTATTGCTAAAATGATATAAGCTGTATATTAGTAGCAATTATTTATATATTTAGCCATAATAACCACCGTACCGATAACGTCTGCAGTTATTTATAATAATTCTAAAGATTTGGACAAATTTAAGGACGAATTTAAGGCTTAAGTTAAAAGATATAATTTATGGAATTATATTAACCTTGATTAAAACCTTTTATAACCTATTAAATTTACGTAGTTCGATATATTTTTTTATTTGAAAAACGATTTCGTTAATCAACGCGAATAACTAATTTATTTTCCGAAGGAATTATACAAGTCGAAAAAAGTTGATTGAATAAGTTATCCGATAAATAATTTCGAAATAATAACCGAAACTTTCTAAATTATAAAATAACGATTCAAAATAACGGAATATACGTAAAAAAAAGTTTCGTCCTAACTAAAAGATACGAAAAAGTAAATATATAGCTTTAAAGCTTTACGAACTTAAAAATGTTACGTTTATACGACGTAACTTATTGTTAGGGATTATGTGGTGCTCCAAGCTCTATTGGCTTGGCTGCTCCACATATATGGCTAGCTAGTCTTGGCGGGCCCATATATAGCTAGCCAGCTCGCCGATTTCTGTATTCTAGTTCTAGATCTTTATCTTCATCATATTATTATATTCTAATCCCTAACAAGTGGTGCCGATTATCCGGGTCGGCGAACCAGTCGTCGTCAGGGACACGGGCCCTTGGGATTTAGAAGGTCCTGCTGCAACAACTTCTCGTCAACCATTGCAATGTCGTCA
>QJOA01000388.1:0-60256 GCA_004155915.1 Monosporascus sp. CRB-9-2
TGGAGGTGCTCTCCGGTCGCGTCGTGTCAATTGACGTGTATGTATATAGTGTGACTTCGTGTCGGCGTCAGCTTGTATATAGCTAGATACCTAATAGCACTAACCTTGAATAAACGTCGGAAAACTAAAAATATATATTTTTAAAAAGAAAGAACATTTATTATAAAAAAGATAAAGGCTTTTATAGCAAAAAAAAAAAAACTGGTAGCAAATAATTGCAATTAAAAAATGTTAAAAATAATTATTACAAAAACATTTAAACAAAAAACGGAAATATAATATTTGCGGCAAGCCCGGACATAATGCGCGCATTTATAAGAAAGTTATAAAAACGTTTAGTAATAAAAAATCCGATTAGTTTAAATTGATTTATTACGTTATAATTAATTAATTTAAATTTGTTATTATAAGATATAAAAAACTATTTATTTCGCTTATGCTTTCCGTTCGCTTATATGGTAACGACCTACACTACTGAGCGCAACACACTAATAAGCGCAACACTTTTTAGCACTCTGCAATAACAAATTCAAATAACTTAACAATAATATATCGCATTGATTTAAATTAATCGAATTTTTTTTCGTTAAACGTATTTACAACTTTTATATAAATACGCGCATTATGTCCAAGCTTGCCGTAAACGTTACACTTCCGTTTCTTGGTTTTAACCTTTTTGTAACAACCCTTTTCAGCTGCTATTAGCTGTATTTTTTTACCACCTCTTTCTTTTTAAGCCAAAAAAGTTTATTTTTTTATATAATAAGTATTTCTTTTTTTTAAAAAACGTTTATTTTTAATTTTGTAACGTTTGTTTAAGATATAATTCGTTTTGTGTAATCAAGCAGCTTTTTTCCGTAAAAAAACATTTTTATACAGAAATAATAGGTTACTTTTAATTAAAAAATTAACCGATTTAATCATTTTTGTTAACGAGTTATCTTAATAACTTTTAATCTTTTTTTATAAATAACGTCTTTACTTCGTTACTTTCTTAATATTTTTAAAGGTTTTTGCAGGCAAGGAACGAATAGAACCGGCAAAAGTTAATGGGAAAACGGTTAACGTAAATACAACCAAAAAAATTTCTAATTCGGAAAAAACGTTATTAGAATCGAATAAAATAAAACTAGCTTTTACGAATCCAGATTTGATATTTTCGGAAGTTATAGTAACTTAAAACGCGTCGTAAAAGCCGACGAGAAAATCTTTTTTAATAATATAAGTATAATAACGTCGTATTAAGTTTTCGATATATAATAAATAAACGCGTTTTAAAATAAAAAAATAAAATACATTAAAAGATTAAAACCGATACGAAAAATACGCGGGTATATAAAATGTAATAATATCGTAATTCGCGTAATATTTTTCGAATTTTATCGAATAATAGTTTTCGTGGCCGTCGAGGATAAAGAAACGTTTCGAATCTTTCGTACGAGTCCGAATATATTTATTAAAATATTAAATTTATTTTAAACTTAATGTATTTATTATCCAGTTATTATTACTTAATATAATTTTTAATTAATTGCTAATAATAAATTATTACGGTATTAAAACCTTAAGTAAATTTTTTTATTATAATAATAAATAACGGTATAACCTAACTTTAAAAATTAATAACCTAAATAATTATAAAAAAAAATTTCCTTTATTATGTTTATTTAAATCTTTTACGTTTTTCGGTATTAATAATTACTATACCCGTTACTATAAAAAACCTTATTAAAAATCCAGTTTCGTCGAAGTTATAAATATTCTCTTTTACGATACCGTATTTTACTATAATAACCCGAACAAACTTAAACTATTTATAAAATATTTCTGAATTTTCGAATAAAATCCGTTAATAATTAATTTTCCGATTTAAAAGTATTTAAAGTTTTTTTGCCGTTTAATATATTTCGACGCTCAGTTAACTTTAACGCGTTTTATAACGCGTTAAGCAAATAATAAATTCGCCATATTTTCAATATGCTAAAGCCGGATAAAAAACGTTTACGTATTTAATTAAAAATTCGGTCGATAATTAATTTTTTTTCGATCGGCGTTAATTTTTGTAAAAAAAAGGCAATATCAGCTCGAACGCGTTTATCGGTAAAACGGTATGCTAAAGTAAAAAATAAGACTTTATAAATAAAACCAAACCTTTTATAATTAAGTTTCGAGTTTCATTTTTTAACCTAAATAGCTAGGTTTATTTTCGCTTTTTTTATAAGGCGTTTTATAATATTGACGTTAAAGAATAAACGATTAAAGATAAGTAATTAAGATAGCCAAAAAAGTATTGCGCTTATTAATATATTGCGCTTACTAGTGTGGCACATTACGTTATATTAAAATTAACATTATTATTAAGTTACAAAAAGAAACGTCAACCGATATTTTTAATTAAATTTTAATTTTAATATGTAAATATTTCTATTTAATTTTAATAAAATAAAAATATAGCTAATATATTATTTATTTAATACATTACGAAACTTAAAAAGATTAATTTAATATTAAATTTAAATAAACGACCATGTTTTTTAATACACTTAAACTAAAACATTATTTATTAATAAAATTTATCTGAAAACTCGAAAATATTTCATAAATAATTCGAACTAACTTAAATTATTATTATAAAATATAATGGCGCAAAAAAATTATAATTTTAATAAATTTAAATTTTTAGTAAATATTTATATAATAACGAGTATAGTAATTATTAATACCGAAAAACGTAAAACTTTAAATAACCGTAACGTATTATTATCAAATAAGTAACAAGATAAAATCTTGTATATAACACTTAGATAAGCTTATCGCTTATCTTAGCTAGCTTAGACCTTGCTAGCTCTTTTTTAAAGTCACTTAAATATCGCTCCATGACGCTAATAATCAACCAATCAAATCTTAAATCCTTATAACAAGCTAGCGAGGCCTAAATATTAAATTTTATAAAACGGACTTAATTAATAAATTTCTTTTTAAATTTTTTTTTAAAAAAGATATCAGTTACGTAATCAATTTATTTTCAGTAAGTCTGATATTTTATATATATATCGAATAAAGGCTAATATATATACCTATTAGTTAAATCCGAAACGTTTTTATAGTTGCGATATAATAATCATAATTCCTACGGCTAAAAAAATAGCTAGACGGGCTTTTTTTATATTAATTTACTCTTAGAAGGTTTATGGCAAAATGCTGTATATAGTGATTGCGCTGTCGCAGTTAAAAAAGCGTTCCGGACCTAGCTAATTTTAATATTTTTTTAGCTACGACGTAATAATTATAAATCGTATGGCTAAAAAAACTACTAGACGGGTTTTTCCTATATTAAATTACCTTTAGAAAATTTATTTTAAGATAATATATCCGGTAATTGTTGCGTTGTAATTAAAAAATGGTTAGGATTAGCCAGATTCGAAACGTCCTTTTAGTTACGATAACGTAATTACTATATACAGAATTTTGCTATAAACTTTTTAAGGGTAAGTTAATATAAAAAAGCCCGTTTAATTATTCTTTTGCTCGTACGGATTATAATTATCACGTCGTAATTATAAAAGCGTTCTAGTTAAAGTTATTTACTAATTAAAATTTAAAACTATTTTAACTTTTAAGCTTTATATAACGTTTTAATTAATATTATTATTATATTAAAAGATAAAAATTTTGATTTTGTCTTAAGTTTTAATAATTATAATATTAGAAATTTTATAATTAATATATATAATAATAATAACTTTAACGAATTCGTATAAAATCTACTAATTAAGCTTAATATTTTATATCTCGTTATTAGGCTTTATTTTTAAGGTTTTGTTATTTTTGTAAAGGCTTTTCTTAATAAGGTTTAGTCGATATATTTGACCCTTGCAGGTACTTCTAGACCCGAAGGCTTTAGCCACGGCTGCGCCGCAGTTGCTTCACTAAAATCAGGCCCCATTTTTGAGGTTGAGGCTGCGCTTACGGCGCAGCCGTGGCTAGAACCTTCAGCTTTAGAAGTACCTACAAGGATTAAATATATCGACTAAACCTTATTAAGAAAATTCTTTATAAAAACAACAAAACCTTAAAAATAAGGCCTGATGGCGCGGTATAAAATATTAGGCACGATAGCAGCATTTCTATATAAATTTTAAAAATTTTATTTTAAAAATTCGCAAATATAATAACGATAAAAATATTAAATAAAATAAAATAAAATGTTATTATATATAATTTTAAAAAGGTCTTTTCATTATATATATAACTTTCTTATCGGGATTAATTTAATGAAAATAATAAAAAAACAAGCTAAAATTTTTTTAAAAGCAAACCTTTCGTCCGGAACGCTTTTTTAGTTACGACGTAATAACCATAATCCGTACGGGTAAAAAAATAACTGAACAGGTGTTTTTAATACCGAATTACCTTTAAAAAGTCTATAACAAAATATTATATATAATAATTACGTTATCGTAATTAAAAAGGCATTGCGGACCTAATTAATTCTAACTTTTTTATAGTTACGACGTAATAACTATAACCCGTACGGCCGAAAAAATTAATATATAAACTTTTCCTATATAAAATATACCAGGAAAATCCGGTACATAATAACGGAACTAATAATTATGCTGTCGTAACTATAAAAACGTTCCGGATCTAATCAATCCTAAGCTTTTTATAACTATAACGTAATATTTATAACCCGTACGGTCGAAAAATTAATATACGGTCTTTTTCCATATATAATATATCAAAGAAGCCCGGTACATAATAACGCGACCGATAATTATGTTATCGCAATTATAAAAGCGTTCCGAATCTAATTAACTTTAACCTTTTCGTAGTTACGACGTAATAATTATAACTCGTACGGTCGAAATAATTAATATACGGACTTTCCTTATATGAAATATATTAAGGAAGTTCGATATATAATAACGCGACCGATAGTTTTATTATCGTAACTATAAAGTCATTCCGAACCTGGCTAACTTTAACTTTTTTAAGGTTGCGACGTAATAATTATAATTCGTACGGCCGAAATAATTAATATACGGACTTTTCTTATACAAAATATATTAAGGAAGCCCGATACATAGTAACGGGATTAAAAAGTTACATTTTATATATTACGTTTCCGAATTTACTTTAAAAGCTCAATATTACGGTTAATACGTCCGAATCGATATTATCTCCAATTCGCGAAATTTAATACCGGCGGAAAAAAATCGATTATCGACCGAATTTTTAATTTAAATACGTAAATGTTTTTTATCCAGCTTTAATACGTTAAAAATATAGCGTGTTTATTATTTACCTAGCGCATTATAATACGCGTTAAGGTTAAATAGACGTCGAACTTTATTAAACGGCAAAAAAAACTTATAACGCGTTTAAATCGAAAAATCGATTATTAAAAAAATTTATGCAAAAATCTCGAAATATTTCGCAAATAATTCGAACTTATTCGGTTTATAATTACGAAATATGGTATCGTAAAAACGGATATTTACAACTTTAACGAAACGAACTTTTTAATAAAGCTTTTTATAATATTAAGTATAATTATTATAAATGTTAAAAAACCTAAAGAAATTAAATAAACGTAATAAAGAAATCGGAAATAAGTTATAATTATATAAGTTATTAATTTATAAAGTTAAATTTTATTTTTATTTATTATTTTATAAAAAAAAATCTTGGTTCCTAGTATCGAAAATATTAATTATTACCCGATTAAGGTATAAATTATAATAATTAAATAACGAACGAATTAGATTTAAAATAAATTTAATATTTCGACAAATATATGTAAATACATACGAAAAAATCGAAAGGTTTTTTTATTCTCGACAGTTACGAAAGTTATCATTTAATAAAATTCTAAAAATATTACGTAAATAACGGCATTATTACGCTTTATATACCTGCTTATTTTTTAATCGGTTTTAACCTTTCGACGTATTTTATTTTTCCGTATTAAAACGTATTTATACGTTTTATATCGAAAATTTAATACGATATTATTATACTTATATTACGAAAAAGGATTTTCTTTTCGATTTTTACGATACGTTTAAAGCCGTTATAACGTCCGATAATATTAAGTCTAGATTTATAAAAACTGAACTTATTTTATTCGATTTTAAAAAAGTTTTTTTCGAATTAATTTTTATTTTATTTACTTTCGTCGGTTTTATTCTTTTTTTACTTACGAAAACTTTTAAAAATATTTATAAAGTAACAAAATAAAAATATTATTTATAAAAAAAGATTAAAAACTATTAAAGTAATTCGTCGATAAGAATTATTAAATCGGTTAAAATTTTAATTAAAAGTTATTTAATGTTTTAGTATAAATTTTTTTTAAATAAAACGCCGGTTAATTACGCGAAATTAATTACGTCTTTAATAGACGTTAAAAAATTAAAAATAAACGTTTTTAAAAAGAAAGACCATTTATTATATAAAAAGAACGAATTTCTTAACCGAAAAGGAAAAGAGTAGTAAAAAAAATATAGCTGATAACGGTTAAAGGTAATCGTTGCAAAAAGGTTAAAACGAAAAAACGGAAATATAACGTTTACGGTAAATTCGAACATAATGCGTATATTTATAAAAAAGCTATAAATACGTTTAGCGAAAGAAAATCTAGTTAATTTTAATCGATTTAAGATATTATATTAAATTAATTTAAGTTTGTTATTACAAGGTGCTAAAAAATCGCTTACTTACTTGTTTAGTTCGTTCGCTTATTTAATACGTTTTTGGTCTTTAAGAATTAAAGTTTGTTATTATAACTATTTTTAGTTTTTATATTATTGTATAATATATCCTTAATTTCCGTAATTATAGTAAATAATTAAGCTCTTGTTAGGATATGGTGGCTAAAGGAATTGTTGGTGAGGAGGGTCACTAGAACAACGGAGGGGTGGGCGCGTCAGCTCCACCTATTTGTATGTACGTAGCTAGAGCTTCGCTCTCCCACACCTTTCCCACACACAAGAACATACAGAACTAGAGAGATCAATCACAGACAACAACAGTACCCCGAATTGCACCCGTTTCCTTACAGCTTTTTTAAATTAAATACTTTTAAATTTTATAAATTTGAAAATAAGTGCCGTAAAAATTCGAAAATAAATTACGCTTTTTCTTTAATTAACTTTAAATTATCTTAGTTTCGAAATAAAATAGGTTTTTTTTTTTGGTTTTTTTAAATTATCCGTTGTTATTTTTTACAGTTTCAGCGATATATTTATTAAAACTTATAATCCGATTTTCCTTAATTAATTCGTTTTTAACGTTTTTTTATAAAATATATTAATTATAATATTAATTTTATTATTTCTATACCCGGTTTTAATAATTAGATTTTTAAATACTATAATATATTTAAAAGTTTATTTTTTTCGTTATAATTAAAAAAGTTTTTAAGTTACGTTGTGTTTTATATTCGGATTAATAAAATTATTTTAAAAATTATTTTCGAAATTAATATAATATTCGAAAAAAAAGTTTTTAACCATTAAATAATTTCGTATAATAGACTTAAATTAATTTGCGGGGTTTTTATTAAAGTAAATTATTACGTCAAAAATTCGATTTAATAAATCTTCTAGTTTTAAAAATCGAATATACGTTTTAGCTTTAATAAAAAGCGTTTAAACGTTTTTTTTATCGTAAAATTTAAATTTAATAATCGTTATAATTAATATTTTAATTTTAAGTTAATTTTTAAATTATTAAACTTTATTTTTAAATCGGGAAATTTTTGCCTAAATTTATTAAATAACGTTTTACATCACCTTATCAGATACACTATCTTATCGAATAGTTTTTAACATTTCGTCACAATAAATTCAAATAACTTAATAATAATAATATATTGTATTAATTTAAATTAATCGGATTCATTTTCGCTAAACGTATTTATAACTTCGTTATAAGTACGCGTATTATGCCCGGGCTTGCCGTAAACGCTATACTTTCGTTTTTTAATCTTAACCCTTTTACAATAACCCCTTCTAACTATTATTAGCTGCATTTTTTTATTACTCCCTTTTTTTAAGCCAAAAAAGTTTATCCCTTTTATATAATATATATCTCTTTTTTTTAAAAAACGGTTATTTTTAATTTTACAACGTTTATTTAAAATATAATTTGTTTCGCATAATTAAACGTTCTTTTTTCAGAAAAAAACAGCTTTATATAATAATAATATATAACTTTTTATTATAGAACCAACCGATTCTGGTGCCAAGTACTCTTCAGCTGGTTATCGTACTGACATCTCCTTCTTAGCTGTGGGAACGATCGAGTAAGACTGGCGAGGGCTCGGAAAGATGCCAGCCTTTTATGCGCAGTTAAGGTTTGCCGTTGAGGTTTGCCTTCAAGGTTTGCCTTTAAGGTTTATCCTTAAGGTTTACCGCGCAAAGCTTAACATCTCCTGAGTCACATTGTCTGACCCTGCCGAACCGTGGAGCCAGCGGGCATAAGGTTCACCAGGGTCGAAGCTTATTGGCAACCACGCATCAGTCGGCTTCAGAGTGAGGCTCTATGGGACCGAGGTATCAATCTATCCTAACCGTGAAACCATTGATCAGTCATCGTGTTCGAAGATATTGGGTATAGTATCTATCGTACAAATTACATCGTGTAATAATTTTCTGTGTATTTGGCTCAGCCTGGAAAACAAGGCTTGAACCCATTCGACCTTGCATAGAACCAACCGATTTAAATATTTTTATTAATGAATTACCTTAATAATTTGTAACCCTTTTTTGCAATTTTTATTTTTATTTTATTATTTTACGGATATTTTTAAAATTTTTTATAAAAAATAAAATAAAACCAGCAAAGATTAATCAGGAAACGGTCGGCATAAATATAATTAAAAAGATCTTTATTTCGAAAAAAACGGTATTAAAATTAAATAAAATAAAATCAACTTTTCTAAATTTAAATTTAATATTATTAAGCGTTATAATAATTTAAAACGTATCGTAAAAACCGGCAAAAAACTTTTCCTTAATAATATAAATATAATAACGTTATATTAAGTTTTCAATATATTACAAATAAATACATTTTAAAATAAAAAACAAGATACGTTAAAAAATTAAAACCGATACAAAAAATACGCAAATATATAAAACGTAATAATATTATTATTAGCGCAATATTCTTAAAATTTTATCAAATAATAATTTTCGTAACCGTCGAAAATAAAGAAATATTTCAAACTTTTCGTACGCGTTCAAATATATTTATTAAAATATTAAATCTATTTTAATTTAATTTATTTATTATTTAATTATTATTATTTAATATAATATTTTAATCGGCTATTAGCAATAAATTATTATAATACCAAAATCCAAAAAATTTTCTTTATTATAATAATAAATAATAATATAACTTAACTTTAAAAATTAATAACTTAAATAATTATAACTTATTCTTTGTTTCTTTATTACGCTTATTTAAATCTTTTATATTTTTCGGCATTAATAATTACCATACCCGTTATTATAAAAAAATTTATCAAAAATTTAATTTCGTTAAAATTATAAATATTCTTTTTTATAATACCGTATTTCGCAATTATAACTCAAACAAACTTAAACCATTTACGAAATACCTTTAAAATTTCGGATAAAACCCGTTAATAATTAATTTTCCAATTTAAACGTATTTAAAGTTTTTTTACCATCTAATAAATCTCGGCGCCCAATTAATTTCGACGCAATCTATAACGCGCTAGGCTAACAATATATTAGCTATATTTTTAACATATTAAAACCGGACAGAAAATGCTCGTACATCTAAATCAAAACTTCGGTCGACAATCAAAATTTTTTTAATCGGCTTTAACTTTCGCGAATTTAAAATAATATCGATTTGGGAAACTTTACCGCAATATTATTTATTTAAAGTAAATTAAAATATTTTATATATAAAACTAAATATCGCATAATTAAATTTTAGGTTTCGTTTTTTTAATCTAAATAACTAAATTCATTCGTACGTTTTTTATAAGCCGTTTTATATTATTAATATTAAAAAATAGATAATTAAAATTAAGTAATTAGAATATATTAAAAGTTATCCGGTAAAATAATGCATCCGGTAAGGTGGTATAGGACGTTAATGTAATAATAATATCGAATATTACTTAAAAATTAACGGAATTATTAAATAAAAGTTTATAATATTTAACGGTCTCCCTAAAGGAGATGTGACCGTATAAATAAAATTAGATAAAATAATAGATTATTACCTTAATTCCTAGGCTTTATTAAACCTATTCCCCTCGTAAATTGCCTTATCCCGTTTTTATTTACGTCGATTCTTATTAAGATTTTGGGCGGTTTTGGTAATCCGAAATAACCGGGTAAATTATCGTTCGTAATTTTTTTTATATCATTTTAAAATTTAAATTTCGAAAATTTTAAGTTTATTATTATTTTTTTAATTTCGTTAATAATATTTTTATAATTATTATATTTTCCGGTATATATTTTTATAAAAATTAATTACCGTTACTTTTGCGAATTAAATTATATCCGAAAATTAAAAACCGAAATCGATCGTATTAAAAAAGATTTTCTGGATTAATAATAATATTAATAATTTTAGTTCGTCCGGTAATTTTATAATATTTTTATATCGTTAATAAAACGGGTTTCGTTATAATTTTACAGTTTTAAATTATTAATATTACGTATTTAAAATTTTACGGCATAATATTTTAAGTAATTCGAAAAATTATTAAAACGATCGAGCCGTAAGATTAACGAAAATTTAAAAAGATATTAACTTTTTATACGTAATTAAGATTTACCGTTAAGGTTTGTTTTTAAGGTTTGCCTTTAAAGTTTATCCTTAAGGTTTACCGTATAAAGCTTAATATTTTCTGAGTTATATTAACCCTGCCGAACCTAGCCAGCGGGTATAAGATTTATTAAGGTTAAAGTTTATCGGCAACCACGTATATAAGCCTTTTAAGCCGATATTAATTAAGAAATTACGTACTTACGGGGGCCCAGCAGTCGGCTTCAAAATAAGGCTTTATGGGACCGAGGTATTAATCTATTTTAACCGTAAAACTATTAATTAATTATCGTGTTCAAAGATATTAGATATAATATTTATTATACAAATTATATCGTATAATAATTTTCTGTATATTTGGCTCAGCCTGGAAAATAAGGCTTGAATCTATTTGACCTTATATAATATTTAACGGTTATAAGCTTAATTAATTATTAAACTTAATTATACGGTTTATATTAATAATAATATCGTAAAAATTTAAATAATAAAATAATAATTACGTTTAATAATAATAAATAATTATAAAGAATTTAAGTAATTATAAATTGATATTATTTAAACTATAAAAATAATAAACGTATATATATTTATCTCGGTTCGAAATACTTAAATTAATTGGTTTATATATAATGGTCGAGTTTCGTCGAGCCCGTCGAGTCATTTTCTTTACTCAACTAGCTCGAAGTGCCAAGCCTCATTTTCTCCATTAAACCCTTTCGAGCCGGTTACGTAAACTTGTTAAATAGCTTGAGACCACTAAATATAAGTATTTTCGTTACAGCTTTATTCGTATATTGATGTTAATGATAATAACAGCTAACTATCTTCTTTAGGATCTCAAGGAATTAATCCCTTATACAAATTAACTGTTACCTCTATTTCCTCTACTTATTAACGTAACAAACGGTCCGATTCCCTCCGACCTTACTTTACTATATCCAATACACCTCCTAATAAGGCGATTACAGATCTCGTTAGCGCTTATTACGTTAAGATCATTAATAATAAAATCTTTTTAAAATCGATTTAAATCGTTTCTTATTAGAAACTTTTACGTTACTTTACGTTCCGTCCGATACGTTATAAATTTTTCGCGAAAATTTATTTTTTTTATAAATATTTTTTTGAATTTTTAAAAGTTTTACGAACCTTTTATATACGTTATTTTTAAACGATTTCGTAAAACCGTTAGTTATTATATTATTCGTTTTCTTTTATTTAATTTATATATTTTCTTACAAATATTTTTAGTTTAATTAACAATTATATATTTTAATTTATTTTAATATTATTATTAACTTTAAATCGTTTTTTATATCTAATTTAAATATTTACTTATTATTATAATTTACCGTAAAAAAGTAATTCAGTTTGAAAGTTAATATTTTTTATAATTTATTTAAAATTAATAATTTTATTTTAATCGTATTCGTAATAATTATATTTTACTTATTTATTTTTTATTTTATAAGTTTTCGAAATAATAAAAATATAAATCTTTAAAACCTTTTTTAATTAATTAAATTATTAACATATAAAACGTTATTTATATATAGTATAACTTAAATATATTTATTATTTCTGTATCGAATTATAAAATTATAAATATAATATAAATATTAAATTATTTTATTTATAATTTTATAATAAATATTTAACGGGTTATAAATAAAACGTAATAACTATAAAATAATAAACGTTATATTAAAGTGTATAAAGATAAGAACGAAAAGAATTAAACCGATTTTTTTTTAATATAATTTTATTTATTTATTTATTACCTTTTTTTCTAACGAAAAAAGTTCGTTTTAATTTATAAAAATGAAAGAAATTTATTTTAATATATTAATTTAATATTAAATTATTACCTTTTCGATATACTTTTTTTGTAATAACTAAATTAATCGTTCTTTTTTCGTTTTAAGATATAAATTTTTAAAAATTATTTAAATTCCTTAAACTTATTAATTTTAAATCGTTTTTTAAATTAATAATTATTTTTATTATTTTTTTTTCTTTTTTTCTTTATATCTTAATATTATATTATTTACGAAAAAGAATATTAATATATTAATTTCTATTATTATATAAGATTTTTAAAGAACCTTACGAAAATTTAAGGTTTTAAAGGCTTTTATAAACGTTTTTTATTATAAAAAAAGTAACCTTTTTAAAACGTATAAAACTTTTATAAGCTTTAATATTTTCTTTTTTTATAAAAACTTTTTTATTTAAATCGTTATAAATAAAGACATTAATTACGTTTAATTAAATAAACTTTAAGTTAAACTTAATAATTATTACGAAAATTAATCGTAATATTATTTTTATTAACGTTATTACTTTTATAAATAAAATTTTTATTTTTTATTAACTTTTATATATTACTAACTTAACTTTATATTTTAAAAAGATTTTATATTTATCGAAGTTATAAGTAAATATTAATTTATAATGAAATATTTAATAATTTTTAATTAATTTCGTAATTATTATTTCATAACCTAAAAAAGTTACATTTTCGAAAGTAAGTTATTTACGTTATGTAAAATTATTATTTTATCGGATAATTCGATAATTTACGCACGTTTTTAAATAGTTCTGCTAAATCTTTTCGATAAAAAAAGAACTTTTTTTCGGTAGTAAACGTTTTTATTTAAACGTTGGCAATTTTATAATTACGAAAGTTGTAAAATCTTTTCTTTTTTATAGAATTTATAAATTATTTTTATATCGTAAAGCCTTTTTTTTTCCTTTTTTAACCTATTAATTAAGCTATTTAACCGTTAAGTTGACGTAATTAACGTACGGAGTTTTTTTTATTAATTTAAATAGTTAATATAAATTATTTTTATTTATATTTTTAAAATTAATTTTATATTTTATAATAAGTTCGTTTTAATCCTTTTCGTTTTCGGATTATGATTTCTTTAAAAAAACGTTATTTTTATTTTTATTTTTATTTTTATTTTTATTTTCACTTCTGAACCGGGTTTTTTTTTTAAAGATTATTTTATTAAACGTTAATTCTTTAGGTATTTATATTTTTATAATTAAATTTTAAAATTCATTTTAATTTTTTTTGGCGAATGTTTTAACGTAAGTTTTTAATTAAAAAATTTCGTTTCTTAAAAATTACGTTTTTCATTATAATTATTTTCCCGAACTTTAGTATTTATATTTTATATATATTCGTAAAGTTATATTTTATAAAATACCTAATATATATTTTAAGGTATAATTTTTATAATTTATTAAATGTATAATTCGGTTTAAGTTTTAATATATAATGTTTATAACCGTAAATCTTAAAATAGGTTAATTAAAATATTTTAAAACTTAATATTTTATTTCTTTTACTTAATTAAATATATATAACTTTATATAATGTTTTTTATTTAAAGGAAATTATTAAAGTTTTATTATAAAAATAAGTAACGTAATTAACGGACTTTTTTTTATAAATTATACGGTAATTTCGATTTAATTTTTATAACGCGTAAATTTTTTTTACTATATCTTTTAAACGTTTTACGTTTTTATTTTAAACGTACGTATATAAAGTATAAAGCTTGATAAAAATCCTTTTTAAATACAACTATTTTATAAATAAATTATAAATAAGTTTTATATTTTTTCGTAAAAATTTTATACGGAATTTAAAATAACTTTTAATTTAATTTATAGAAATTTTTAAAATACGTAACCTTTTTTTTTTTCTGTTTATTATTATACAAAAATTTATTATCGCTTAATATAAAGTTTTATAAAAAATCGTTAATATCCGTTTATATTTACGGATTTCCTTCGAAAAAATTTGTTAATTTAAACGTACCTTTAAAAAACGTTATTATTTTAAAGTTTAAATTTTTCCGAAAAAAAAATTCCTTTATTTTCGCTAAAGTATACGCCGGATATTCGGCTATTTTAAGGTCTTTTAATAACGTTCCGCAGCAATAACTAAATAAATATTTTAAAGGCTTTAACTCGTAATAATTTATCTTTAAATATTTTAATACCTTTAACTTTAAAGTTTAAACCTTTACTTAACTTATTACTTTGCTTACCTTTTTAATTATCCGGAAAGCGATCTTTATATAACTTTTTATAATCGTTTTAATATTTTACGTTATTATTTTAAATATTTTAATAATAATCTTTCTATTCGAAAAACTTATATAAAACGATATTATAATAAAAGCTTTAATGTAAGGTCGAATGGGTTCAAGCCTTGTTGTCCAGGTTAAGCCAAATATATAGAAAATTATTATACGATATAATTTATACGATAAATATTATACTTAATATCTTCGAATACGATAATTAATTAATAGTTTTACGGTTAGGATAAATTAATATTTCGATTTTATAAAGCCTTATTCTAAAGCCGATTAATGCGTGGTTACCGATAAGCTTCGACCCTGGTAAACCTTATGCCCACTGGTTCTACGGTTCGACAGGGTTAAATAATGTAATTTAAAAGATATTAAGCTTTACGCGGTAAACTTTAAGGATAAACCTTAAAGGTAAATTTTAACGGCAAACCTTAATTACGTATAAAAGGTTAGCATCTTTCCAAACTCTTGCCAATTTTATGGTTAGGAATGTTAGATATTAGCCAGAAAAAAAGTTAGAAACTTTAACCTCGATCGTTCCTATAATACTTCGAGTTACCTAAAAATATTATACTACGTAAATCCGGATATACGATATCGGTAATCCATGGCCGTAAAATTATTATTAAAACCGTTTTATTAACGGTACAGAATTACCAAAAAATTACCGGACGAATTAAGATTATCGATATTATTATCGATCCAAAAAATTTTTCCTAAAATAATCGATTTCGGCTTTTAATTTTCGGATACGATTTGATTTATAAGAATAACGGTAATCGATTTTTGTAAAAGCGTATGCCGGAAAGTATGACGATTATAACGAGATTATTAGCGAAACTAAAAGGGGAAGATAATGGTAAGCTTAAGGATTTCGAAATTTAAAATTTGGAACGATATAAGCTGGAGAATTACGAGCGATAATTTGCCCGGCTGTTCCGGATTGCGAAGACCGCCCAGAACCTCGACAAGAATCGACGTAGATAGAAGCTGCAAGGGGAATGGGTTTAGTGAAGCCTAGGAATTGAGGTAGCAATTTATCATTTTATCCAATTTTGTCTATACGGTTACGTCTCCTCTAGGGAGATAAAAGCTTTAATAATAAGCTATTTTTAAAAAATTTTAAGCCTATTTTTTACGTAAATCTTCTATATATATCGTAATATTTTTATATTTTAAAATCACTACTTTAATATTGCTTATTAATATAATACATTTTTTCGGTACCTTTACGAAATTTTTAAATCGGGTTAAATTATAAAATATTAAAAAAAAAACTTAAATCCAAAATCGTAAAATTTTTTAATAAATACTTATTTAATACGCTAAATACTTTATAAAGTATATTATTTATAAAGCTCTTTAAAATTTCTTCTACTTATTTATTAACCGTTATTATTTTTAACTTATTAAAAATTCAAAATTTTCGAAAATTTTCTTTTTAATCGTTTTAATCTTTTTACGAAATTTAACGTCGAAAGTTATCTTTTTATCGAATGTTTCTTTGATTTTTTTAAAAGTTTTTCTTTTTAAAATATTAATTATATATTTACAAGTTAATATATTATATTTTTCGTTTTTATATATTCGGTAATTCTTTTTTTAAGGTTAAAATTTTTAAACCGAAATTTTATAAATAAGCTCATTATTTTTTATAATAAAGTTTTTATTTTCGAAAATTATAATATAAAATTTTTTTTTAATTTTAAAAAATATATATATAATTTTTTTTTACTATAAAAGTATTTTAATTAACGTATATATTTCTTTAATAACGGTTTTATAAAATAACTTATTAACTTTATTTTTAAATATAATTAACCGTAATTAATCCGTATATTATATTTTCAATAACGTTATAACGTTCGCAAAGTTATTTACTTATTATAAGCCGATTTATTTAAAAATATTATTTTTTACTGTATTTATTATAATTATATTTTATTTCCTAAATTATTTATTAAAAAACTTTTAATTTACGTATCTTTTTTTAAAAGCCTTTTCGATATTTAACTTTCGTAAAATTTACTATTTCGTTTATGTTTACGCCGGCGTATTACTTTAAGCTATTAATTTATTTACGTATCGGTTCGTTAATTTTTAAATAAAGTAAATCTAACTTTTTAACAAAGTTATATATTATCGATTTTACGGTAACGAAACCTTTTTATTAAAAATTATAACGTTATTTCTCGAATTAATATATTTAAAGGAAAATTTTATATTTTATTATTTGGTTTTTTAAAAAATTAGCTAATAAATTTACGTCTTTATTAACGTTTTTAAGCTAAAATAATTATGTTTAAATAATAACGTTTTTTCTGATTTCGAAATCGAATAATCTGACGATATTTTCGAACGTACGATTAAAAAGTTCTTCTTATTATATATTTTATTCGCTTAATTTTTCGAATTTCGCTTTTATAACTATTCTTTAATTATTACTTATCGTAATCCGTTTTAATTAATTATTTAGCCCTTAATTTGCTAACAGTTAAAAAGGTTTTTAAAAGCAAATATAATAAATTTAAAAAACCTTGTAATCCGAGTTTATAACTATTAAACAGCTTAAAACTACGAAATATAAATATCCTCGTTATAGCTTTATTCGTATATTGATGTTGATAATAATAACAGCTAACTGTTTTTTTCAGGGTCTTAGGAAATTAATCCCTTATATAAATTAGCTGTTACTCCTGTTTCCTCCACCTACTAGCGCGACAGACGGTCCGTTTCTCTCCGACCTCATTCCACTATATCCGACAAAGCTAAGACCCTTTATCGGAGATGTCCACATACCTTCCGACTGTTTGGCAATGGCCTAAGTTTTTTGGTTATAATATTATTTATAAATATTTTAAAATATAAATAATGAAGCTATTTAAAAATAATTAATAAGATAATTTATCGAAATTATTAATAAAAAAACTTAGTATTTAAAAAACGAAAGATAAAACCCCTAAGTTATCTTAAAGATCGCTAATTAATATAACCTTAACGTCAAAAGCTAAGCCCGTAACACCCCCTGACGTCTATTGTATCCATTACGTAGCCATCTATTTCGGAAAATCCCTATGGCCATCCATTGAATTAGATGGCCGTAGATATGTGTTAGACACTGCGTAACCTTTTATTGTGTGCATTGGTTGTTGTATTCATCATGGAGTCCTTTGACCGCGTCGGTTAGGGCTTATACTAGTGGATGTGGCTGGTGTAGTCCCTACCCTGAGCCACAGGTAACCTCCGTGGCGTCCTGTCCAGCTTAGGACCCCTGATATCTAACAATATGCTGCAATCCGTTCCACTGGGGTGGTATGTAGAGTGGATTGCGTTGCTTTTCAACTCTGGTCGTTATCAGCCCAATTCGAGTTTGGCACAACTCGAAACTCCGACTTAAATGATCTTTAAGTATATTTGTACAACTCGACACTTAACTTTGAAAGTTTGTTAGCTTCAGGTAGACAACGATGAGCATATTGTTTTAAGGAGTAGCAGTGATAACCTTGTTGGGAATCGATACAGCAGACAAACATCCAAAATGGTGATCAGCCAGCTATTAAGCACCTATCAGCCACCTTCCATCTGTTATCCAGCAATTTAAATCACAAGACAATGACGAGGATGCCACGCTATGCTGATGGAGTTCGGACTCAATTCTCGAGGCCAGCCTACTGTCCAGTTAACTATTTATTTGGCTGCACTCCCCAGCATGATGGAGTATGGATTTTCAGATCTTCACACACAAAACCTTCATATCGTGATTTCCCACGAGGACATCTCTTACCTAATTCAGCAATACCACAATGGTTTCTACATTGGCCCTGTTGCGCGTAGTTGCCTGCGTTGTCCGTCTTGCCCAAGGTAAATCTTCGCATCTCTTACCATTGCTTAAGTGGTTGCTAACAGTCCAACGATTGACATTGCCTAAAGCACGGTCTATGGAGCGTCGATCCAACCAGATGGATATTCCCCTGCGCGTTTCACCCCTGGGTGCCTCGGTCACCTGGGGTACTGGGTCCACAGATGGCAACGGCTACCGCGGTCCGCTCCGCGCGTCACTCGTTGATGTTGGCTACACAGTCAACATGGTCGGCTTCACTTCAAACGGACAGAGTAAGCAATTTCTCGGGTTACCACTCGCCCCTTCTCCATCCGTAGCTTACGGGGCACAAAGTTCCCGATGGAGTCCTCAGGAGCTTGATAGCTCTGGGGCATGTCTAGCAACTCCCAATCAAATGCCTAATTAACCACGAACATTTACTGACTCCAGGTGTTGCAGTGAAAGACAACGAGAACGATGGATATCCGGGACTCTGGGTCCATGAGATTCATGAGAAGTCAGACAGAGTGTCGCGGGAGTTGAAGCCAAACCTTTTTCTCATCAACGCCGGCATCAACAACTGCGCCGGTGGGGAGAGTCCCGACCGTATCGATGCCGCGATGGACGACCTGATGAACGACATTTTTGAAGATAAGAATACGGTCATTATCCTCTCAGGACTCCTGGTGAACGCAAAGCCGGATGTCGATGAGTGCCGCCGGCGCGTAAACGAGAAGTACTCGGCGAGAGTTGATTCCAGCGTGTCGGCTGACTTTAAAGCCGTCTATGCAGACATGAGCGCAATCACGGTCAGTGACCTTGTTGATGGAACCCATCCCAATGATGGTGGATACAAGAAGATGGCAGATGGCTGGTTTCGTGCCATCCAGGAGGCATCCAACAAGGGCTGGATCAGTCGGGCGGTATCGGTGCCGGGGATTCCCGACGACGGTAACGAGAGCTTGTAGGCTCTAGGTCTCGGTTTGTAAGAAGGAGATTGCTTGTCTAGGGCTTAGGTAACCAGCACAAGGCAAATAGGCAAGCCTAATGCTGCATTATTTGCTTAAAGACAGCTAGATTTAGGACACTGGTCTTTTACAGTTTTATAAGGCATTTACTAATACATTTTCGTAAGGACCTGTATAGTGAAGGTTGTTTATTCCGCAACCGAAGTCGTAAAAACCTAACTCGAGGGTCTTGCATAGCTACGACCTTCGGGAGATACTTGGAAAATTGGGTGCCATTGCTCTCGCCCCTGCTCTTTTAAACATCTCGTAGTCTGGCATGATCTTAGGTATGAAGCTTAGCGTTAGCTTGCAAAAATGGGAGATTAGGGAATCCAACTTTGATAACATATACAGCCGGGATGTGGTTGTGGCGCTAGGTTTGACTCAACTGGAGGTTGTCGCTCGTTAATATCTCGCCCTGAATGTGGATCTTTGTCACCCTATTGCTACATGGCACCTGGAGTAGCCATAAGGCGATGTATAGGTGTAACAATTGTGGAACAGAAATCAATAATCCCGCCGCAAAAAAGAGCTATGTTGGATTGCTCGCTAAGATTAGAAAGGAGTTTCCACGGCGTCCAGTGAGAAGCGAGAATGGAAGTACATGTCTTCATATGAGTTGTAATTGTTGACTATGCCCTCATTAATATCACTTCACCGGTATCTAAATTAGTTTCCATTTAGGCACGGCCTGTCGATACAAATTCCGCTGGCCCCTGCTAATTAGCGGGTTGGACGAAGATGCAACCCAATCTAGCCACCAACCACCGAAGAACATGCCGACGGCTGGTGGTTCAAATCTAGCGACATTACTCAGCTTGTACAATAAGCGACATTGTTAAGGAGGCAGGACAGCGACTTCTAGATAAAAATATTGCTCCATAAGAATGGTAAGCGGTAGTGATTAAATTGGCCTCTCAAAAATATGTTGGCGGTTTACTTAGTCGTATTACTAGTAACGAACCAGAACAACCACTATATCACTGCAAGACTTCGGGCTAAGGGGTAATAAACAAATTATTAAACGTTAAGCTGAAAGGGACATAAGCATAATTTTGTTGTTTTTAATTGCTCAATACTCGTTAAGAAAATTGCAAGTGAAGTATGTGGTATCGCAGGAAAAATGGCGGAGAATAGGGGGTTGTCAACAGATTTCTGCTATGTTATTGCACCATAGCCAATGCCGCCCACCTCCTTTTCGACTTTGTGTTACGTCCGGGACGATGACAGTAGGTAAGTATCATGACGTGTAACTAAGATGGAACCCCCCCTCACGCTCTACCCCCCTAACGCGCCAACCATTTTTGAGGCCATCAACACCACAACCCTTCAACGCAAATAAGAATATCTCAACAACCACTTATTCAATTGATTTCATACTAAACGCCACGCATAATAATGCAATCTGGATTATTATTATCATCTTTTTTACTTTCGGAGGATTTATCTTGCTACTGATTTCGCCGAATTCTAATAAAACGTCCCTCTAAAACGGCTTTTAACCTTACTTCTACCTTTTTAACCGAAATTATCGTTATAAACTTTTCGTTTGGTTTAAGTTATACCTTTTTAAACTTTTTAAATTTCGGTAGCGCTTAATTTGTTATTATTTTTATTAAAGGTTTTGCCGATTTTACGGAACAAAAGCCGTACGGTAAGGTTTTTAAAAATTAAATTAATTTTTATTAGGGATTTTTCGATAATATATATATCCTTAAATAATTTAAGCGTTTTGATACTTAAATCGGTTATTTACCGATAAAAATTAAAACGTTAAAAGGTAAAATTCGATTTAGGTTTAAATATTTCTGCTTATTAAGCCTTATCTTTAACGTATTTATTATTTATTATTTTTATTTTATTAAAAAGGCGTAAATTTATAACTTTTTAACTTTTTATAATATATTATAAAATTATTATAATTTCTTATTATACGTATAAAAACGCTTAAAAATCCGTTTTATTTATAACTTTAAACGCCCGTTTAAAGCAGCGCTTCCGGAATTAATAACGAAATTTCCGTTTTAAAATAACCAAAATAGTTATATTAAAAAGTTGGAAAATATACGAAACGTAAGCAAATAAAAAAACGATATAAATTTTGTTTTAAAGGTATATTTATATAAAGGTTTCGGTAATATAATTGTTATGGCCGTCTATAACTAAGAACCTTTATTTTTTAAGGTTTACCGGCTTGGTATAAAAAATAAAAATTTCGTATAATTATTTTAGGCCAATTTCGGTATTAATTTAACCGTTTTTAAAGGTAATAAAATATTAATCTTTATATATTTTATCGTCGAAATTAAAAAACCATTATTATTATACGTTACCGCCACTAAAGATAATAAATAGTAAAAAAGCTTGCTCGTTAGCATTAATATAGGCGATTATAATAATTTATTACCGTTTAAAGGCGTTCTTTAAAAATATAAACTTTTTAAAATTTTTATTAAAAACAAAAGCGTTTTTTTTATACCTTTTATTATTCCTATCTTATTAACGTTATATTTGTTATACTATTTAATGGCCTTAATAACCGGTAGCTTAAAGCGGTCGAATAATACGTTAATGAAGGTTGATAAAGCTTTATTTAAGCGCTTATAATTAATGGTCCTACCTTTAAAGGTTTTAATATTAAGGTTACGTCGTAAAAAACGAATTATTTATCTTTTTCTTAAATATTAAAAACTATCGTTATTAATTAAAAGCCGTTAAACGTATAAACGAAATCGGAAATACGGCGGCGTATAACCTAAATAATTTTATATAATAACTTAATAAATTAAACGTTTTTTTAAATTCGTAATAATTTTTATTAAGCCTTATTAATCTTTTCCCGAATAAAGATATTTTCGATATGATATATAATATATCACCTATTAACCTGGTAACCTTTAGATATAAAACGTAAAAACCTCTTACGTTTTACCTTATTTATAACTTATACCGTACGGAATTAAGTTAAAAGTTATATATCGTTCGAAAACGTAGATTCTGATAAAAAAGAAGATAATTTTTTTAATTTTCTAAAACGTTATTAAAAGGTTTCTTATAAAGAAAGAAATCAGTAAGTGGATCGGAACGCGTCGCGGATATGGGGTGGCGCGTTGGGGGGGTGGAACGTGAGGGGGGGTTCCATCTTAATAGATAATCGTACGTTGTCAAATTTATTTTCTATATATTTATGGCTTAACCTATGATTCCATAGGAAAGTCACTCCAAACAGGCGGTGCAAGCCTGAAAAGGCCTTCGTCTGCCACAACCCCTAGCGTATATGTACAGCAACACCTGTTTCGACAAATACCGCCATTTCGACCTTGCGTATCTACAAGTACTCAGTCAAAATAAGACCACATAGAAACATGGTCAATCTCACCTCTACATCAAACCCACTTACCTTAAGCTCGGATTCCCCGCCTTGCGAGTGAGCATCCTCCGCTGCGGCAAAGGCGACGGTCTAGGGATCTGACTCGGCAAGACATCGCGGTCATCGCGCGCGGGGGCTTCGCCATGTGACGGCGGCAGGCGAGCTAGGTCTAGCGGCCGGTCCGGGAGGATGCTCTCATCATCAGTACTGATACTCCCGAATTCAACCGGTCCCTCGAGCTTAGTTACATGGGACACATATGGGTTAATCTGAGGCTGAAACGGAGGCTGACGACGAGCAATCGGCGGCGCCGGGGCTGCATTCGAATTAGTCGAGACAGGTGCAGCAACAGGGGCGATCGGCTGGGGTCCGGGGAAGAAGGAGTCCTGCGCAAGCTTCATGGAGAGGTCGCTGCCGAGGAATAGTGAGTCTTTGCGCGTGCGTCTGAGAGACTTCGCTGTGGGCGGCGGCTCGCCATTTCCAAAGTTCGAATCCGCTGCATCGACCGGCATCGTGATAGGTGACTCCGTGAACTTGGTGTCGATGATGAGGTCTGGGCTGGCCCCTCTCCTGAGCGGCTTCGGTGGAGGGGGTAACGGGGACGACGGGGCTGCAGCGTTACTGGGAGCAGTCGCCCAGCTTGGCCCAAAGAATGCCGAGCTGCGTAGCTGGTGTGAGATGCCGAAGAGCTCATCGCTCGCCTTCTTCGCAGGACCGCGGTAGGGAATGTCGTTCGCAACCCTCTCGAAGTTGGCGCGGTATGGCGAGACAAGCTTCTTCCGGTCCTCTATTGTCGGCTCCTGCTGCCCTCCCCCATGCGCCCCGCTAGCGGTTGACACTGGCTTGTCGAGGCGCTCGGAGGGCGTGGCTAGCGGCGGTGGCAGCAATTTGGTCTGCCAGCTGGCGATGTCCTTAACCGGGCTCTTGCTCACGCGCTTCACCTCGAAGCCAGACAGCGGGCGATAACCCGCGCGGACGAGGTGCTTGTTGATTTCCACGCTGACGCGTGACTGGGCACGGTCTAGTGTGCGGTCGAGGAACGACCGCCGAGACGCTGGGTTCTCGACATACGTGCCGGCGCCGGGGCTAGGGCTGCGGCTGCAGCTCCAGCTACTCTTCTCCTCGCGTGCCATTGAGAACGGTGCTGAGGACGGAGAGGGGGACGTGAGCGGAGACCAGGCTGCGCGGGGCCCCGATGCTGTGCCGGTCCGGCTGCTGCTTCGGCTCCCATACAATCGGGAGAGACGGCGGCCACGCGTGGAGTTGCGTCTGGATGAGGGCGAGGCTAACGGTGGGGATACGGACGGAAACATGGCCTCCGGATCGATGGGACTAGGCGGGACGCTCGACCCGTGGAGCGAGCCGCTGGTTGTTAGCTCTACTAGGTCGGGGCTACTGGATCTCGTTGCTGCTGCCGCGGCCGAGGTAAAGCGGCGCGTGTTATGCTCCAACAGCTCGTTCATGCGTGATGACTGAATGCCCTTTCCGGGCGCAGGGTTAGCGTGGCGAGGGGCATGTGAGAACGTCGCGCTGCTGTACGTGCTGAGCCGGTCATCATCGGACTCGTCACCATTGTCGTTACGCATCGGAGCGCCGTACAGGCTAAGCTGCGGGCTACGGGACTGGCGCTTCTCGCTCTTGAGTTTGCCCTTGGTTGAACTGTTCTTACTCGGGTTGTAGGCGGAATACGACGTCACGGGGCTGGACGACGGGGGACTGGCGATGCCGCCGCCCCGATTTGGCTTGCGCTGGAGATACATCGGCTTCTGTGGCTTATAATGAAGGGAACCCGAGCACTTATGGGCCGACTCTTCACCGCCGCAGACGCTAGCAGCTTTTGTAGAGGAAGGCACATCGCCCGACGCATGGGAGAGTTGAGAGCGTATGTTCTCGCGCACCTCTTGCTTCAGCCTTAGCTCTGCCCGAGCCACATCCAGCCTGGCTCTCAAGAGGCCGTTCTTGGGCTCGATGCTCGCAGAGTCCTTCTCCAGTGTACCAGGGGTCGGAGCGACACAGTCAGAAGCACGCCGGCGCGGACCCGTTATGCGTCGTTCGTCATCACTATCATCGCCACCGACGTCAGTTAGCGCGCGTCTGATGGGAGGTCTCATCGGCGGTGGCCTGTCGAAGATGACGACCTCGGTGCTTGCTTTACTCGAGACATCCCAGTCGTCTTTTTCATCAAGGTCGATCGAGGCAACGAATGACCGAGCATACTCGGACTTGCTGACACTGGCGAGGCCGGGACCATAGAGAGGTGACCTGGCGCCGAGCTCTGCGAGTCTCCTGAGACTCTCTGCGGTAAGCGCCGTCATGGTGGTTAAATTACAAGGGAAAGAAATTAATAGATATATCAACGGCCGTTTTGGAGTAGGATAAGCAGGGAACCGGTCCAAAGACGATCGTACTCCGGGAAAGGGGTGGCTGCGATCGGGGGGGAAGGGAAAGGTATATACGCAGGCGCTGCCTAAATTGAACGAATAGTGCTTAGGGGTTGTTTTTGAACAAGACGTTTGTTACCGGTTGTGTGCTCCAAGGAAAATTTGAGCCTGGTTGCGAACATGCCTTCGGAGGATTTATCCCCTGAGCAAGCCCTTTGTTACTTGGCCAGCCGTCCTTGGAGCCTTGAATAACAATTCCTATTGTTCATGATCTCCTTCTCTCAAGGTCCTTTGTTCTGTAACTCGATTGTTGTAGCTCCAGCAAAGGGCTTGAAAAGGGACTCAAGGCAAACTGCTGATACACTTCGTTCTTGACTATCGTAGACATCGCGGCCATCCTTGTTAGTGTGGTATCTGTCGTCGCGCTCACTCTAGTCGAAGCCAATACTTAGTTCGATGAAAGAGCAGAGACATCATGTAGAATTGTAGACTATCAACTAGTCCAAAGGCTGGACAACACCCCCAGGCCGTGCTAGTAGTTAGCCAGTGTGCCTCCCCCTTACCGACTAAGCATTAGCCAACCGTGAAGTCACCGTATGTGTGGTTGTGAAATATGGTGGGTGACTCAACAATCAACTTGCATTGGTATACGGGCGGAGCCTGCCTGTACTTTTTTCCAGATTAATGCAGCACAAAGAGAACAGAAAATATCATGCTAAATTCCGGGGAGATTAGTCACAAAGAATTCCCAGAAGCAGTCCTCGAAATGGAGATAATGTAACGATTGCGGGTGGCCGTAGCTGGATATTAATATCTTTACTTATTTAAATTTCGATTTAGTTCGTTAATTAAAACGGACGACATTAATTGAAATTAACTTTATTATTTTTATTATAGTTAAAATATTCCTGTTTTTAAATATTATATAATATTAACGCGCATTAAAATATTAATATATATTTATATATAGCGTTTTATATTACTGAGCGCAACATACCAATAAGCGCAACATGTTATGACCCAAGGACTTGGCCCATTGCTAGACGGTCGGAGGATATGTGGACATCTCCGATAAAGGGTCTTGACTCACGTAACCGGCTCGATGGGTTTAGTGGAGAAAATGGGGCTTGGCGCTTCGAGCTAGTCGAATAAGGGAGTTGGCTCGACGGGCTCGACGGGCTCGACGGGCTCAACAAGACTTAACCATTATGGATAAATTAAGCCAGTTCGAGTATATCGAGCCAAAATAAATATATATACGTTTATTATTTTTATAATAATAATTAAATACTTAAATTATTTATGGTTATTTATTATTATTAAACGTAATTATTATTTTATTATTTAAATTTTTATAATATTATTATTAATATAAATTATATAATTAAGTTTAATAATTAATTAAATTTATAACCGTTATATATTATAAGCTTTTATTTAATAATATCGTTAAACTTTAAATAAAATTTAATATTATTATTATATCGATTAATATTTTTAATAATATTATTTAATAACTTTAAGTAAAAATTATCCGATTTAAAAATTAACTTAAACTTAAGGTATTAATTATAATAATTATTAAAATTAAAATTAAAAAACTCGAACTTTATAAAAAAAACGTTTAGACGTTTTTTATTTAAATTAAAGCGTACTTCCGATTTTAAAAATTAAAAACCTTATTTAATTAAATTTTTATTATAGTAACTTATTTTATTAAAAACGCCGTAAATTAATTCGAATTTATTATACGAAATTATTTGCAAATGAAAAAATTTAATAAAAAAATTTCGATTTTTTTTTTTTTAAATATTATATTAATTTCGAAAATAATATTCGAAATAATTTTATTAATCTAGATAAAAAATAAAACATAACTTAAAAACTTTTCCAGTTACGATAAAAGAAATTAACGTTTAAATATATTATAACATTTAAAAATTTAATTATTAAAGCCGAATACGGAAATAATAAAAACGATATTATAATTATATATTTTATAAAAAACATAATTAAAACGTTAAAAAAAAATTAATTAAAAAAACTCGGATTATAAACTTTAATAAATATATTGCCGAAACCGTAAAAATCGATAACCGATAATTTAAAAACCGAAATTTTTTTTTTTTCGAAATTAAGATATTTTAAAGCTAACTAAAAAAAAAAACTAATTTATTTTAAACTTTTTACGGCATTTATTTAAAATATATAAAATTAAGGATTATTTAATTTAAAAAATGCTTAATTATTTATTATAATTACGAAAAATAAAAATATATTATACGATAATATAAAAGTTAAAAATAATTACGATAATAAATTTTAATTTCCGAAAGTTAATACCGAAAGGAAATTAATAATAAAAAAACGATTAATATAATTTGCGTTTAAAATAATTATAACTTTTTATTAAAGATATAATAAGGGTTAAAAAATTTTTTTTAATTAATATTTATAAAATAACGTTAAAAATATAAAGAATAAAAAGAATTTAAAAAATGTAATTTAGTTACTTAATTATAACGACGATAAAAAGAAATTAAATAATATTTAACGTTTAAACGAAAAAATATCAAAAATAAAACGAAAACTTATATTTAAAAAAGCTTAATTATTACGAAAGATTTTACGCCGTTAATTATAAACGATATTAATACGAAATATACGAAAATTATAGGAATTTATAGTATAACGGATTATATATATATAATAATAAAGCTTTAATTTTAATAATTAAGTAAGTAATAATCCGAAAAATTAAAAGTAGTACCGATATTTACAAAAAAAAACAATTTAAAATAAAATTAACCAATTAATAACGTTTAAAAATTAATCGGAAAAAAAGTTATCTTATAAAGAACCCTTTTTATTATTATAATTAATACAATTACTAAATACAAAAAAAGCTAGTTTAAAAATAATGAAAAAGTATTACCAAAAAATATTTACTGACTTATAATTTTAATTACGTTTACCGAAAACTTAATAAAACGACGTACCTTTCGGAAAAAAATTTAATCGTTTTTTTTTTACGAAAACGAAATTTTAAAATTAAAATATATTATTAAAAAAAGATTTTAAAAGCAAATTGCTTATTTAAAAATTACATTACGTTAATAAAACAAATACTTATAATAACTATAATAATTAAACGAACAACTTTTAAACCGAATTATAAAATTCGAAAAAAAAAACCTAAAAAATTAACGTTATTTATAAAGAAACCTAAAGTTGGCAAAAAAAAAAAAATAAACAATAATACCTTAAAAAGGCTTTATACGTAATAAAAGCGGCAGGAAAAATATTAATTATACTATAAATATAAATCCAAAAAATTTTATTATAATAATAAATTACAAAACTACGTAAAGAAATTATATCGCCTCGGAAATAATAAATAAATTATAATTATTATAACGAAATAAAAAAAGTTTTTATGAAGTTAAAAATATCGAAAGTTGAATATTTAATTATAATAACGGATAAATTAAATGCGGAATTAATGAATTGGGACGGGGAGAATTGGTTCTGATTAGTGCATATTCGAAGAGCGTGTCACGAGTGAGCCCAGGGTTTAAGAGATAATGAAAGTAACGCAAACTGTATTCTGGTGTTGAGACCAGTTTAAAAGCAAAATTATGAAAGATGAGTGGTTATGTTTTCGAGGTTACGCCCGGCGAAAAGAACCGTTAAAAATATATGAAAGGTGTTAATTAATTGATTAATTAGGCCATATATTTAATTTTATATCCTGTTCCATTTTAACTTTTTTTTAAAATAGAATTATTTTTAATATATCCTAAAAAATAATTAAATAAAAATTTAATGTAATTAATTTCTAACTTTATAAAATATATATAAAACTTATTAATTAATTTAGCTACCATTTGCGCAATTTGTTTTCCAGCTTTTTTAATTTAAGACTTCGTTTTTTACGTTTGGTTAAATTTTTATATTATTTAGTTTTCTTTTTTTTTGTGCCTAATTTTTTTTTCTTGTTTAGCGATTGAGGTTTTATATTTAAGCTAATTAGGTTAATTTTAAGGGAAATATGGTTCTAATTGTTGTGCCATTATTTTATAAGTATTTCCTACTTATTTATACGGTATATTATACCGGCTTTTTATTATTACTTATGTTCGTTAATTATTTACGGCCGGTTAAGGTTTATATTTCGGCTTAAAGGTAGGTTTAAAAGGTTATGTCGGTAATATGTTTTTAAAATAAATAAGCTATAAAGAAGATATTAAAATTACGGTAATTTATAAAGTTAACTTTTTAAAGTTTTCGTTTTTTTAATTAAAAGGAATTAAGTATAACTGTTAATTACTTTTAAAATTTAAAACTTTACTAATATCTGGCTTTTTATTATTATCGTTAGTTGGGGATAAGAATTTGTTAAGTTATAATCTTATAGGTTTTAAAATATTATTCTTTTTTAATTTAAATTTTAAATACTTTTTAATTATTTTTTAATATTATTTTGCACAATAACCTTTTTAAATAATATAAATTTATTTTATTAACTTAAATTATAAATAATAAAGTAAAACGCGTAAGTAATTTATAAATTGTAAATCTAAAATATATTTTGGAATAATATATTAACGATCGTTATACGAATAAGCGGATTATTAAAAACTAAATCTTTTTAGGTTTTTCGATATTTTTATAAAAATAGTTTAATACGTTTTTTAAACGGGTAAATATTAAAAAACATAATAGTTTTTTTAATCGGATATATAACGTATTAATCCAATAATTTCTTTTTTTATTATTAATTAATATCTTAAATTAGGTAACGGATTAGATATATTTAAGATTATAAGCCCGGACCGTTTTCTTTATCTTATTAAAAATAATAATAATTTAACCTTTATTAATTACTTTTCCGGCTTTTAAAATAACGGCCATAATTCCGGATAAAGTATTTATAACGATTATTTAAATAATAGTAATAAAATATTAAAATTGTAAATACTTTCTATCATATATAATTATTAAGATTTATTATAATCCGGCCGATACCGCATTATTTTAAAGTTTATCGAATTATAAAGAAAGTAAAATAACTTTTCGTTATAAACGAATACCACCTTTATTATATAAAGCAATAAAAATAAACCGATTAAAATATAATTTTGGGGTTAATATTATAAAAAAATAAAAAGTACGACTTTTATTATGCATTTTATATAATACGCGGTTTATATTATCGATATTCTAAATAAATATATTAACAAACTAATTAAAATATTTAAAATATAATATATTTAATTTTTTAAATCCCTTGTTTTTACCTTATATAGTACGCTTTTTAGACGACGACATTATAATTAATATTAAACTAATCAAAATATGCAAGTATAACTAAAATAATATATAATAACTAAAAGCAATAATAATGATAAATAAAAATAATATATAATATATAGATATATATAAATATAAATAAATTATAAATATTAAGTTATATAAATGCAAAACTTTTTTAAAAAAATAATACCGAATTATATACGTAATTAATCAGATATATACAAAACTAATATACTAAATTTTGTCATAAAAAACGTATATACCGAAAAAATTCCTAATAATTTTATTCGATATTATATAAAAAAAGATATAATTATCGGTACGTTTTTTTAATCAATTATGTAATCATTTCTGTATTTACACTTCTTTTGCAACTTTTTTTTTACAAATTATACCAACTTTTCCTTTTCGATTACATTTATTTTTAAAACTTAACATATACTTAAATATATATATAATTATTCCCGGCGTTTTAATTAATCCATTATAAATTCCCGCAAATTATTAAACTTACGTAATACCCAGGATATTTGTAAAAATATAAACCTAGATAAATTTATTAACCCTATAAAAAAATCGTCTATTAAAAAACAATCCAAACCAAATAATAAGTTATTAAATTTTAATACTATTAAATCTATCGATTACAGGGTTAAACAAAACATACGTAAGTTCGAACATATTTTTATTTAAGTTATAAAATTTTAACTGCATTAAATACGATTATATTTTTTAAACCTGCAACTTATTATACCGATAAAACCTTAATTATTAATCAAAATATTAAGCCTTTATATAACCCTAATAATATCCGCAAATTTCAAAATTTAATATATCGCCAGGTACTTATTTACGAACTAACTCCTTTTTCCCAGCATAAATTCCGTAATACAATATTTAATCAAAATATCCTATTATCTAAAATACCGATTAAAAATAATTTACAACTTCCTAAATTTTAGCCTTTTTAATATATATTACCGTTAATTAAAATAACAAAAAATCTAATACCCAGCTTAATCCTAAGTACTATTAAACAAATAACCGGTAACCGCTAATTAATATCGGTTATACCTTTATCTTCTAAAATATCCTAACCTCGTAATATTATCTCGGGATTTTTATTAACGGCATCGATTATTCCAGCAAATTCGCATATCATTAATCGGTTCCCTAAGCCATTTTTAAGCATTAAAATATTACGCCTTTTTAATCTTTAAATTAAACGTTAACGAAAATTAACTTAATTCTAAAACGACCAAAATATTATACATTACGTAACGCTTAAATATATTAAAATAAATACTTTTTATCCCTTATAACATGTTTACGGAATTTTTATTAATTAATAAAAAATATTTAAAATTATATTTATTAATTAAATCGGCAATCCAATTACCGGTCGATACATATAATAACAAATTAAAGGCAAAAACTTTTAGGCAACTATAAATATTTAATTTAATATAATTATTATACTTTAAAACGAAAGTAAAAAATTATCGTTTTATCCTATATTCGTCAAAATATTTCGAGCCGAACTTACGGATTTTTTTATATTATTATTTACTAAAAATTTTCGATATATTATTAACTTATTTATTTAAATTTTCGGAATATTTAATATTATTCCGTATAAGTTATATAAATTATAACATAAAATATTAAAATAACTCGATTAATATAACATATATTTATTTTTTAAATATTAATCGATTCCGGAATTTTATAAAAGATTTTATAATAATTACGTCGGATTTATCGAAAACTATAATTATAACTTTCGAAATAATCGATTTAAAAATTTTAAGACAAGCTATAAACGGTTACCATGAATCAAAAAAAATATTTACGATAATATTTACTTAATTATAAAAATATTCGATAAGAATTAATTTTAAATAAAATTAAAAAATATATTTCGGATCTTTAATACCGAACGAATATAATTAAACGTATTAATTATAAATAAAATATAATAAATATCGTATAAAATAATAATAAATAAGGTAATAATAAAATGTAATAAAATTTTTATATTTTAATTTTTCGTAATTAATTACGTTAATTTTTTCCGCTTTTTTAATTCGTTTATTTCCGGTATATTATTATCATTCACGATTACGTAATTTTTAAATTAACTATTAAATATTTATACTTTAATATTTATTTTTACAATTTTTAAAATTTTAGGTTATTAATTTTCTAATAATTTAATATTAATAATATTTAAAATATCCGATATTTTATTATCGGGTTAATCGGTAAATAATTTCGTCCAATCGTTTTTTTATAAATCAATCAATTTTTAATATCCTTTTTCGTTTTTTATAAATTATTTTAATTTATTAATAAAAAAATTGTTTAATTTCGTTTTATTAATCTTTTTTAAATAATAAATACTTAAATTAATAATATTACTAATTAAATACGGATTAATCCAGCAATATTTAAACTTTATATTTCTGGACATATTTATATATCGGAACGTATTATATAATAATATTAAATCGTTTACTTCCAAAAATCTAATTTTTATCTTATTTCTATTTTTTAAATTTATCAATTTAGCAACTTTATAACGCTAATTAATAATAACTTTGGTAACCTTAATTACGTTTTTAATTTTCCTTTCCAAAAACCGAATCCTTGAAATAATCAAATCTTTTTTCGGAATATTAAAATCTTATATTATAATTCTTTATATCGGCAAAATTATTTCGATCAATAAAAACGCTTTTTATTCGTACAATAATTTATACGGGTTTAAACCGTAATTTTTTATAATAATATTATCGGCAAAAACCATTTTAGGCAAAAATTTAATCTATTTTTTATCGATATTATTTATCGTTTTTATTAATCCTTTAATATTTAAAACGTATTTTTTTTAACCAAGCCTTATTACCAAACGGTATACATAACTTTAACCTTTCGTCGAATCCCAAATATATTATAAACTTTAATAATTTTATTTTTATTTTCGGAATTACTATTTATTTTAATCTTAATCGGAATACCGTATCGATAAAAAATATATTTATCCAAAAATTTCTTAATCGTTATTAACATAACAAAACGTAAAATTTTAACTTTTAAATAATCGAATAATTTATACATTATTTTAACCGTAATTTTATAACCGTTATCGTTAAATATAAATTAAATATCGATTACCTAAATAATAATTATATTAATAAATTACGAAAAGCTGTAACTTTTTTCGAACCGTTAATTAATTACTTTTGTCGGCAATTAGTGCTTTCAAGTATTACCGGTTGGTGGGCTTTGTTCAGGCTAGGCAGCAGAATGCTGCCTGGGACAGCCTTTGTCCACTGATGATCCTTTGTTACCTAATCGTGTATGTAAAGGCGATTGCTTACGGATTAGATTTGTCCTTTTTTAGAACTTAAAGAACTAATATAGAGCAATTATGCCAGATTCCTGCATTCGATTATTATAACTGTTAATATAATAACATCTTCTGGTTAATTAGTAACCGTAATACGTTATACGAAGTAATTAATTACAGATTTGAAAGTTAAATTAACAAAAAAAAGTACAAGATTTAAAAGAAAGTCGTTTAGTTAACGATTTAAAAAAGAGTTAAATAATAATTAATGATGGCAAAAAAATGCAAAACTTTTGGGAAATTTTTCGTTAAGTAAATTAGTAACTTATCCGATAACGGTTTCGTTTTTAAAGGACGGAAATATATAAACGATAATCCTTTTCCTTTTCCTTATCCCGGACCTTTATGCGATTAAAAGGTTTTTTAAGATAAAGAATTTTACAATAAGGGAAAGCAGGCGAAAGAATACGAAGCATTTTTAATAAAAGATAATTTGTTGCTTTAGTAATAAAGGCTAAAGGTAAATTTAAAAAAGTTTGGAACCTTAATTTAAAGATAATATACCGAAGCAGATTTGAATAAACTTTATACGTTTTTGGAAATTAATATAAGTAAAATTAGATAAAACGTTAAAGTACGGGAAGATAAATATTAATAAGTTAAGAATAAGGTTAAAGATATAAAATTTTAAAACTAAAAAATTAACGAAATAATGTTATAATTAAACGACGTAATAATAAAGTTTTTGGATATATTCGGAAATAAAGCGACGCGGAACTTTAAAAGTTTACGTAATACAAATACGTAACCGAAGGCGTCGTAAAGCGCTTTGCCTGAAGTTAAGGCGAATAGTTTTAAGGAAATATTTATCGTATTGGAAAGTAATATAGAAAAGATTAACCCCTTAAGAAAAGGCGAAAAAAAGTCTAGGAGGTGGTTTATTAAGAAACCCGACCTTTCGAAAAAAGAAAAGAGTAAGAAGGTAAAGTTATCGTTTAAAAAAAAGGGAGTAACCCGTAAAAACTTTAATAATTTAAATAACTTATTATTTTTATTATTTTATTTTAAGGTTATTTAAGGATTTATCGAAATAACGGAAAAGATATTACGGTTTTTTCAGTAACTTTTTCGGCTTTAGCTCCAGTAGCTTAAATAATTTTAATAAATTAGGTATTCGTTTAAAAAAACGGAAAAAGGATTTTAAGAAATTTAGTAACGATTTAAAACTCCGTTAAAAACGTTTCGACTTTTTTTTAGATAAAGAGAATTATCTGTTAAATTAGGCTAATTAAAAGCTTTAAAATAACGCTTTTAATTTTATACTAAAAGAAATTGGTTATAAGGACGGTATAAAATTAAAGCAAATTAATTAGTTACGTCTGGCGAAAGTTATTATTAAAATCTGTAAAAAAGCGCCTTTAAAGTTGATTATAGGTATTAAAAAAGGAATAAAGATATTAAGGACTTTACGAAAAATTTATGCAGTAATAGACAAGGCCCGGCAAAGGTCCTTTTGGAAAAAGCTTAACAAAATTACATACGATAAAGGAAACTTTATGTAATTTATTACAAAATTTTAAAAATTATTTCGAAAAATAAAAGGTTATGGCATAAAACTTAGAATTAAGAAATATATTACGATATTTTTTACTGCTATAAAGGACCGCGTTAGTAACTGGTATAAAACGATATAATTAGTATTTAGATAAACGGATTATTTTTTTTAATAACTGATCGACGATTTTAATAGCGAATTTTATAACCGTATTAATAATAATAAAATAACGGACGGTTTTATAACGTTTAAAAAAATAAAGGTAAGGGAAATAATAATAACTTCCGAAATAATAAGCCTGTATAAAATAAAAACGGAAAGTTATTTTGCTTTAATTATGGCAAGTACGGATATTTAACGAAAAATTATTTTAAGCCTTAAAAAAAGAAGAATAATAAAAGTAAGAAAAGAAAGTAAGGCCGAAATAGAGGCAGAAGTTAAGGTAATAATAATTAAAGTAACAGCTTTCGTAATACCCGCAGTAACGCCCGCGGCGGTAAACCGGGTAAAAAGTAATTTATTTTTAAAGGCCTGGGAGATTTGTACCGTTCCAGTAAAAAAATATTTAACGCTTATATTGATAAATAATAACTTTAAGATTTTATGCAGTAATACGATAAGGTGATTTAAAAGTTAGTTACAGTGATTAATATTACTGAAACTATAGCGCTTAAATGCTCTAAAGTAATGGTTATAGTAATTAATTACCCTGAAGCTTTAGTAATTAACTGCCCTAAAGCTTTAATAATCGAGAGCCTTAAAGTGATAATTATAGATAATGCTGGCAAGACGCTTTAAAAAGTAGCTATAATAGCTAAATGTTTTAAGGTTATAGCGATTAAGAGCCTTAAAGTAGTTATTATGGACAATACTATGTTGTTGCATATTTATTTATTTATAAAGAATAATAAAGATAAGTTACTTTAAAACTTAAAAGCGAACGTTAATATTACGAATAACATTAAGGATTTCGAAAAGAATTCGGTTTTAAATATTAAAAACAAGGGAATCTATATTATAACAGGTAAAGAACCTATTATTATTACTGCCGTTAAGATAGTAAAATAGCCTTTAAGGAAGCCCCGTAAAAAGAATAACGAAATTATGGTAAAATATACGTTATATATTAACGACTTTTTTTTAAAGATATTTTTTAAAAAGATATATTATAAAAAGGGAAATTATTTAAATAAAAACATTTTGGTAAACTTTAACAGGTTTCAGTTAATAATAATTAACGTACTTTAAAAAGGCTTTTTTTTATGGCTTTATAAAAAGCCGGAGCTCATTATTAAGGCCCCGAAGTCGACGAACGATAAGAATTATCAATAGAGATATATATTAGGGTAGGCATTTAGTAAAGACGACGGTAACCTAAAAAAGGCGCTCGTTAACGCTTTTAAGGATGGAAAAGTTCGCATAACGGACGAAGTAATAAAGAAAATTATCCTTTGGTACCGCCGTCTTTATTACCTTAACATAAAACGATTAATTTGGACCATTAAAAGGTTTACGGGGATAAATCTAGACCTTAACGAAATAAAAACGCTGCCTTATATAGCGTATAACGAAGGAAAAATACGGAAAATCTTATTTATAAACCTATAATAATAAAGGTAGTATATAAAAAAGATTATTTAATATAATATAAGCTTAATTAAGCCCGTTAATATTAAAAATAATAATTATTTCGGTTTTATTATAAACGATTTTTTACGTTATAAAAAATATTATTCGTTTAAAACCAAAAACGAAATATAACAAAGCTTATATGCATATATAATACGGATAACTAAACGTTTGGAAACGATACCTTTTAATATAAAAGGTTAAAATAAAAAAGTAAAAATTTTACGCCTAAATAATAATAAAAAGTTCGGTATATCGATTATTAAAAAGTTTTGCGCAGTTAAAGGCATTAAACTGGTAATTTCCAGCTCTTATAACTAATATCAAAACGGAATTACGGAAAAAGATATCCAGTTTTTACAGAACGAAATTCGTACGATTTTAACCTAAATAAAGATTTTGATATATTTTTGGAATTTAATAATAAAAATTATAACGTATATAATTAATAAAATTAAACAGTCCATAGTAAAGGATATAATATTAATCGAATGCTTTAAAAACGTATTTAAACTTAACAAGTTATATAAGCCTAATAATAATTACCTTCGAATTTTCGGTAGCAAGTATATAGTCTTAATTAATAAAAACTACAGAATTAAATCAAAAAAGCTAGCAGCCTATAAAGCAAAAGACATATTATTAAGCTATCAAAGGACGTACAATTATAAAATATAGCTCCTAAAAGGCGGTAAATTACTTATAACACTATATATTATAGTTTATAAAAACCTAAAAAAACCAGGGAAACCTCCTAACCTTAAAAATATTATTCGATCGCTTCCACAGCCCGTACAGAAACGTTTAAAACACCGTCAAAGATAAAAAGGTATCGGAGTAAAAAATAAGGACGATAACGTCGTTTCGGAGAACGATACGGACCAGGAAATTAAGCAAGTTAAGCGTAAAAAAGAACGCCCGAAAAAGACAGTCCCCAAGCTATACACCCTGGAAGCCCCAAACGAAGCCCCTAAGCTAATGCGCAAATTAAAGCTAGCTTTGATCCAAGAAGGCGATAATCATGGCTTACATACCTTTTATTTCGTCCCAGACGTTAACGACGACAACTTTTTTGGAAGCCACGGAGACACCGATCAGGCTATCCGGAACATTTACGAATACCAACAGATAATTAACATGCTAAAGGATAAATACGATAACATTTTTAAATTTAAGGACTCGGAAAATATTAACCTGGGCAAGTTATCCACTACCTACAGGCTATTTGCAACAATAAACGACGGCCCGTCCCTAAAAGAAGCTATAAAAGGCCTAAAACGAAAGATATGGCTCAAAGCAATCTTTACGAAAATTAAAAAAAACCTTTCGTATAAAACCTTCAAGTTCACGCCCTTTAGCAAAAAAGCCCATAAACATTTTATTAATACCAAATAGGTATTAAGAAAAAAGTATATATCCATAAAAAAGCTAAACAAATATAAGGTACGTATTTGCGCGAAAAGGTTTACTTAACGAAAAGGAATAAATTATAATAAAATAACAGCGAATACCGTAAAAGTTGTACATTAAAAAATCCTGATAACCCTAGCTACTTATCTTAATTAGCACATACTCCAGATCGACTTTATCGTTACATACCTAAACGGTAAACTAAAAAAAAATATTTATATAAAGCAATTCCTTATATTAAAGGAATACTTCGATACGTACCCAAAAAATAAAAAAACGTACCGTTTTTTCCTTAAAAAGATTATTAAATTAATAAACCTATTATACGGCCTAAAATAAGCCGAAACTGCTTAGCAAGAAAAAATTAGAAAAATACTTACAAAGCTAAACTTCTACCTATTAATTTCGGATAATATAATTTATTACAACCCCAAAACCGGGTATATTATCGCTTTATACGTTAATAACTTCCTACTTTTCGGAATTAACAAATAACAACTTAAAAACGTTACCAAAAAAATCGTTAAAAACGTACTTATTAAAAACTTAAAAAATATAAATTAATACCTAAATATACGAATTATCCGTTTCTTACCGATTAACGACATTAGGCTAAATTAATAATAATATATTAAAAATTATTAAAATTAATTAAATTAAACAAAATACGAAAAAAATTTATATTATTTATTAAAAATTACTTAAAGTACGTTATTAAATACGAAAATAAAACTAATAAAAAAATATATTCGAATATACAAATTTAATAAAAAAATTTAACTTTTTAAATTATATTAACAAACCGGATATAACGTTTATAACTTTAATTTAAACTAGGTTCATAAATAACCTATCACTTAAATACCAGAAATATATCAAAAAATTACCACGTTACCTAAACGGTACGGCAAATTTATCTTTTCGGTATAAAAAACTAAAACGAAACTACCCGTATCAAAAATATAACAACTTAAAATTATTCGAAATAATAAATATAAACTTTACGGATAATTAAAAATTAACAAAATTTATTACAAAATACGTATTTTTCATAACTAAAACGCCCGTATCTTAAATTTTAAAATTATAAAACGTTATTACAAAATACATTACAAAAGCAAAATATATAAATATAAAAATAACTGCAACAAAGGCAGCAGGAATTAAAAATTTTTTAACAAAATTAAAACTTATACCTAAAAGTTTTATTCCTATCCTAAAAAATAATATAAAAATATTTAAATAAATAAACAAAATATAAATATCATAAAAAAAACGTTATATCAAAATTAAATATTATTACGTATAACAGGAAATATAAGCAGGAAATATCAATTTCTAATACGTAAAAAACAAAAACAACCCTACAAACGGGCTTACGAAACTATTTAATAAAACGGACTTTAAGCGATTCGTACGGAACCTAGGACTTAAGAAAATACTTAAAAAGTCGAAAAATACTGGAAAATAATACAGAAACTAAGGTTTAATCTCCATACAGATTAGTTGTTTTTAGACTCGATTCTGGACTCCTCGGACTCCCCAGCCGCAGCCACCCGACGCAAAAGGGCGTGTCGGCAATTGATGCTTTCAGGTACTACCGGCTGGTGGGCTTTGTTCAGGCTAGGCAGCAAAATGCTGCCTGGGACAGCCTTTGTCCACTGATGATCCTTTGTCACCCAATCGTATATGTAAGGGCGATTGCCCACGGACTAGATTTGTCCTTTTCTAGAACTTAGAGAACCAACACAGAGCAATTACGCCAGATTCCTGCATTCGATCACTATGACTGCTGACAACTTTCTAACATTTTATATACGCTTATATTACCTTTTAAATATAACCAAATATTTTGCGCTAATAATAAAAGGTTATTATATAACGATAAATTAAATTTCGTCCTTTATAACCATAATCCTTATAATATTACTTAATTACCGTAAATCGTTTTCGTTTAATATCGATAATTTTACGGTTACTATATCGCTTATCCGCCCTACGCCATAAAATACCGTTTTAAACAAAATAATTTAATATTTCGATTTTAAAAATAATTCTTTTTTTATTAAGGTTTTATGTAACCAATTAAAAAAGTTTAATATTATAAAAAATTTAACGTATTTTTATAATTTCTTAAACTAATTCCTAATAAAAGGTCCTTATTTATCCGTTTTAGTAAAAATTAAGATTATATCGGTTAAAATAAGTTAAACCGAATAACATTTAACTAAATATTAATAAAATTATTAATTTTGCCTTTTTATTAATCGTTTAATACGTTAAAAGTTTTAAGCAGCTTTTAAAACAAATTATTAATAATTAAATTTTTTTTGCTAAAAATATATTTAATTTCGAAATTAAATATCTTTATTTAAACGATTTAATAAATAAATATAACTTTAAACAAAACGTTTAAAAAATTATTAATTTAAATTATTAACATTTTAATATCGGTTTTTAATATAAATCGGATTTCGTAAATATAATTTTACAATTTTTTTTAAAACCTTAAAAATAACTTAATATTTTAATTTATTAATATCGTAATTTAACTTAACACCTTTTTAAGTATTATTTTCGAAACGTACAAAATATTCGATATTATTAATTATTTAACCCAAAATATTTTTAAACCCGTCCTTATTTACGTCCGTTTTTATAATAATTTTATTTATAATAAAACTATAATTTAAAATAATTAAGGTTAGGATAATAATAATATTTTTTTTTACGTCCTTTATAATACGATCTTAATTAGGTCCTTAAATAAAAGGTTAATTTTTTCGAAATAAACGTATAAAAAGTTCGATTTTAATAACGAAATATATAACAAAAATCCGATAATAAATAATAATACCTAGGAAAACTTTAACCTCCGAAACGTTCTTATATAACGGGATTTCTAAAATCTTTTCCACTTTGGCTATATCCGGTCGCCATTTATTCGTCCCGCAAAAACATTCTATTATAATAATTATTTTCTAGTATTATTAAAACTTTTTCATATTAATCGATACATTAGCAAACTTATAATTAAAAAAGGTTTTATTTATATTAATGATATGTTTATATATAAATCGCCAAATTCCGGAAAAAATCTTTTCGTTATTATATCTTATCTTTAAACCTTTAATACCGACGTCGTTAACAAATAACCGGGTAATATCGGGCATTAAATCGTCAAGAATTCTTTTTATTACGCGGCAAAAATAAGCTATAAAGTTAATAAACTTTATAAGCATACTAATATATCTAAAAAATCACAAAAGTATCGCGAAAATAATAAAATCTCTGCTAATAAAAGCCAAAATAACTTAATCGTAACCGGAAAAAAAGTTTACCAAAATAACTAACGAATACATAACAAAATCCGCAAAAAACTTATCGCAATTTTCTGGCATAAAAGCATTTCGCAAAATAACAACGTATAATTTAATCGCAAAATTAATTAATCGTAAACTATTATCTTTTTTTTTAACAAAAAACCAAACATTTTTATACGCGATATAAAATTATTCGAATAGTCCTTATTAAATACGTATTCGTAATATATCGATTAGTTTATTTTTAAAGTTAACAAATATTATTATACCCTTAATATACTATATTTTATAAAAAACTGTTCGAATTTTATAATTTAATATAATACTTAATTTAATCTTGCTATAATTTTACCAATTCTAAATTAAAACAACCTTTTTACAAAAAAGTATTTCTTTAAATAAAACCTTTTTAATACGGTTAAATTTATTACCAAGTTAACCAAAAACGGCTTTAACCTTTTCCTTAATAAGTTAAATACCTTGCAACATAATAATAAAGTTAAAAAATAAGGCAGTTAATAATATACCAAATTTATCAGGTTTTATTTTATTTTAATCAATAACTTTTTAAACCTTTTTAAACTTTTTAACTTTCTAATCCGGATTTCCGGATAATACTAATCCGTTTAATAGCACATTATCGACTAAAACCATTTTCTTCTATTTCGGCTTATATATCGTATTAATCTATACGGTCCGATTATTATTAATTTTCTGCTATATCTCGTTTTATAATATTCTATATAAAACGTATACAAATTCCATATCGTTAAATTAACCTAAAATAATATTTCCGGGTTTTAATTTATTACTTATAACCTTCTAAATTATTTTAAAATTCTAATTAATATATATATTATTAATCGAAAAAACGTAAAAACCTATAACGTATTCGTCCTTATCTTCGTTTATAGGCCTGCTTTCGCCAATAAAACGGCCTACTGTTTTACCGGCTACTCTTTTTCAGGCTCTTTATTAATACGGATACTATACGTAACTTTTCCAATAAAGATCAAAAAAATAATAATCTTTAACGGGCCAAATTTTAAAGTTCCTTTCATCACATCCGGGTTCATATTTAAAATCATTTTCGATTTAATTATAAAATTAAATCCCAATATTAATAACTACGTAACGTAATAATTATTAACAACAAACAAAAAAATAATAATTAATCGCTTAACTAATCAGACAAATATTTTAATAATACCTTTAAACGAAATCCTTTTTTAAAAATTAAAACCCATAAACGATACGCGTATTTATTATATAATTAATCTATATCGTTTAACGTACAACGCAACGATAACGTTAAATTTAGTTCTAATATCGATAACTTTATTAATCAAATTTTCGCTACCTCCATAACTTATTTTAATTACCAATCTAAATAATAAGGTAATATATTTAGCTGGGTTATATTACTAAACTAACAAAACTTTAGCTTCTTTTTAACTTTCTGCTTTATAACCAATATTTATAATAAGGATTTTAAAAGAGTTTTTTATTTTTAAAGTTTTTAATTCTTATATTTTAATTTCGGTTATCTTAATCGTTTCCGTATTTCTGCAACCAAATACTTTTAAAATTTTAATAACCATAAAATTTTTAAAAACTTTTCCGAAATCTGGATAAACCTTAATTAATTCGGACTAAATAATCACAAATTTTCTTTTAAAATTCTTTTGGATCTTTTTTCTCCAGAATTTAATTATATACTTATTAATTAAACCTTTCTAAATAAAAATATCATCCGTTTAAGTAATATCGTTTATTTAAAAAATATTAACATTTATCCGAAAGGTATTATTTATTTAAACGCGGATTTTTACATTATGAAATATAAATCCTTTAAATATTAAATTATTATTATTAATTTCGTACTTAATTTTATTTCTTTTTATACTTTCAAAGTTTTATTTTTTATTTTTAGATCGTTTAGCTATTATAACGTTAATAAATACCGTTAATTAATCAAAGTTATTAATCTTTAAAGCTTGAATTTTCTTTAAATAACGGATATTTTTGCTTTCGACGGGGTCGCTTTATAACTATTTACGTAAAAATACCTTTTTATAAAACGGGTTTTCTTTATAATTAACAAAATAAATTATATTAATTTGAATTATTTTATTTTAATTAATATCAAACTTTTATCGATTTGGTTATAAAATCGTAATATATTTTTAAAATTTAATTTAAATAATAATATCCGGGTTAAAGTTGGTTAATTAATTATTAACGTCCCGGAAAATGTTATCTTGCTGATTAAAATACCGTATCTTCTTTTTAAATCGGGCAAAAAAAGTTAATAAATTATAAATTTATTTTAAAATCTTTTTCCAAATTAAGATTTATTACTTAATTGCTTAATTTTTTAAAACTTAAAGAAATTAAATTATGCTTAAAATAACTTTATTCTTTAAGGTTTTAAGGAAAATGATATAACCGTCGTCGGCAAATAAAATTAATTTTATAATTTCTATATTAATAAATAAACAACATTTTTGCATATTATATCTAAATTTTTAACAAAATTAATAAATACCTTAATTAAAATTATTAAAACGTTTATTATAACCTTAATAACTACCTTAATAACCTTTCCAACTTTAGTATTTACCTCGTTTACGGTAAAAACTTAATTAATTAAATTTATCCGGCTAGAAATTAACTATATTAATTAACGGATCGATATTATAGTTATATATTCAAAATGCTTTCTATCTTAACGGAATATAATATTATAATATCCGGACGGTTTTTCGGTTCTTTAATTTTTTTTAAAAAATTTTCAAAGTTCTGGATTTATTGTGTTTAATTAATTTTTAACTTTTATAATACGTTCGTAATTTTAAATACTTAATTAATCCGGCTCGATAATAATTATTATAAACGGGGGCTTTCTTATCGTTATTACCTAGATTACTAAACCGAATAAAGCCGATTTTTATCTTTTTAATCGATATCGAAACGGACGTTTTCGTATTATCGCTTATATTTTTTATATTTAAAAAATGTAAGCTTGTTTATAACCCAGTTTTTAATTAATATAAAAATATTATAGTAAATTATTACATACAAATCCTTAAACTATATATTTAAGTTATTAATAATTTTTTCGAAATAACTAGTTAACAATTTTTTTAATAAGCTTTTAATATATTCGTTCTTACTAATTAATTGCTTTTTTTATTTAACTTTTTTTAAAACGTTTTTTATCTTAACAATATATTTTAAGTAATAATCGTAAACCTAATTAGAATTATTCCGTTAAGCTTACTTAATTAAAGTTTTTAATCGATTTTTAATAATCCAAATTTACTTTAGGTTTTATAATTTAAAATTTTTTAGAACGATTTTAATTATATCGTTTTATTTGGTTATTTTATTAATAGTTACTTTAATTCGGTCCTTTATATTAATGCTGTTAATCCAGAATAATAATTCGGCAAGTATTTTAAATTCCGTAAGTTTATATTTTTTATATAATTTAATAATCTTTTTAACCCAATCGGTAACTTTAATATTTAAAAAGCGAAAATCCGGGTAAGTTAACGGGTTTAAAAGAATTATAAAAAACGAAAACCTGTCCATAATAAATATAAGAAAACCGTATTTGAGCTAATTAATTTATCCGAAAAATGTAACGTCCGGTATAGGTACTATAAATCCTGTAAATTACTTTAAAAGGTTCTAGATTAATATGATTTTTCGTTTTAGCGGTATGTTAATACCGATTTTAGAGGGTACTTGGGTAATTGTATTTTTAACTGGTTTTAATGATTTAATCGGATTATTACCATTTCAGGGTTTAGTTTTATTAAGTTTATTATCGTAAAGGTTTTTTATTAATTGGTACTGAACGGTCGTATTTAAGGTAAGGTTCTAATCTTTTGTAAAATTAAGGAAATTTGGTGCTAAAAATAATCCGTATTATAACTGGATTTAAATAACAATTTTAAAAAATTTCGATAAACCTTTAGAAAACTTATTAAAGCTTATTTTAAACTAATTAATGTTATTAATCCTTAAATTATTTAGGTTATAAAGTATTATTCCAACGGGGATATATTTAAGTATAAGGTAAATAATTATCCGTAATAATTATCTTAGATATAAATTTTTTTTTTAAAACTTAAAAAATAAGTAACTTTTTTCTTTTATTAATCGTTTAAATAACTTTATTTTGATTAATGCTACGTCGTTGGTTATTTAACCGTACCTTTTCCAACTTGCTAATTAATATTTCCATTATTAACTTAAACGTTATAATATTTAAGCTTAACAAAAAAAAAATTAAATAATACCGTTTAATAATAACCAGATAAAATACTGCCCGATTAACGCCAGGAAGGTCTAGAATATATCGCGTAATATCCTTTTTTTAATTCCTGTATCGTATTAAAAAACGTTATCCCTTTTTCGATACTTTCCTTTCGTATACAAAATAAATGGTTTTATAACCTTATTTCTTTTTTTGCTTATATTTGTTATCCTATATATATTATTAATTTTGTTGCTGCTATATTTATTCTAATTAATTTAAATCTTAATAATTATGTCGCCAGTAACGTAATTTTAACTTTTTCAGCTTTTATTAATTAAATTTTATAATTTATTTTATTACGTAATCGTCCCATTAATACGTATAATGTTCCAAATTACATAATCGGTTTAAAACTTAGGTAATTAGACCAGGTTCCGATACCAGTTACCGTCCGCGCTTATATTCCTTTGCCGTTTTCCGAATAAAGCTATATTTTTAGATAAGGTATTATAGTTAAATAATTTAATAACTTTTTTACTAATCCAAAAAAATTACGTCGTTATCGTAATTATTAATCGTTTACCGCAAATTATTATTAGGTTTATATAATCGTAATCATAATTGTAATCACGTTTTTAATCAGGACCTTATTTTTTCCGTCTTATAATCGGAAATCGAAAATTACCTCGGTAGCTAACTAAAGCTAATCTTCTCTTCTTAACAGCTAAATAAATTGGAACGGGGAGAATTGATCCTAATTAATGTATATTCAAAGAACGTATTACGAATAAACCCAGGGTTTAAAAGATAATGAAAATAACGTAAACTATATTCTAATATTAAAACCAGTTTAAAAGCAAAATTATAAAAGATAAGTGGTTATGTTTTCGGGGTTGCGCCCGGCGAAAAGAACCGCTAAAAATATATAGAGGATGCTAACTAATCGATTAGTCAGGCCATGTGTTCGACCCTGCACCCTGCACTATTTCATTAATTACCTTAAAACTTTCGTTAAAAAATAAATTATTAATTTCGATATTATTTTAATCAAGGATTACGACATAATTTTCGAATTATTATAATTAAAATAATATAATCCAGCTATTAATTAAAAAATTAGCCTAATAAATTTCGTTTTACTTTTTACCGATATGTAAAATATAAACGACATAAAATTTTAATATACGATTAATAAAATTAACAAATATAAACATAAAAATATAACAAAAACTTTATTACTTAAAAGAATAAAATATACAACAAATAAAAAGTATACCAGAAAAATACGGCATATTATTACAAACCTTAAAACATAATTTCGGCAAATAAATAACGACTTATTATTAAAATTTAAAAAGTTACTAAAATAAATAACTAAATTATTATTAAATATTATAAATATAAGCGATTATTTTAAAGAAAGTTTAAAATAAAATTATTACTTTATAACGATTAAAATTATAAAAATAATTCTTAAAAATAACAAAACGATTATTTTGACCATATTTATAATCTAAATTAAACAAAGTTAAAAGTATTATACGATTATATTAAAAAAAATTAAAAAAGTTATATACGATATTTTAAATTATTAATAAAATACTTAATATTTTTTATATTAAAAAATAAAAAAATTACGGTTTGTTATCGATTATAAACAGCTTAACGATATTATTATTAAGAATAAAACTTTATTATTACTAATTACCGAAATAAAGAATTATTTAGGCGAAATAAAATAATTTATATTTTTAAACTTGACAAAAAATATAATCAAATACAAATTAAATTAGATAACAAATAAAAAATAACTTTTAAAATTAAATATAAACTTTTTAAATACCCTATTATACCTTTTCAATTTACGAATATACCGGCAACCTTTTAATAAAGAATTAATTAGGTATTATAAAAATACTTAAACGTTTTCGTTATATATTACCTTAACGATATCTTAATTTATTTAAAAATAAAAAAAAGCATATAAAATATATCCAACAAATTTTATAAACGTTACAAAACGCTAATCGTTTAATTAACGCCGAAAAAAAATACTTTTTATATATAAAAAATAAAATATTTAAAATATATTAAAATAAACCGTAAAAAAATTTACAATAAATAAAAAAATTAGTAAAATCTACTAACGTAAAAAAAAATATAAATATTTTTTAAATTCGTTAATTATTATAAAAAATTTATACATAATTTTAATAAAATAATTATGCTATTAGTAAAGTTTAACAAAAAGATTAATTTAAATAAATATCAAAAAAACAAAAAACATTTTAACAAATTAAAAACGCCTTAATTAATAAACCAATATTAATTATATACAATTTAAAGCAATTAATTCAGCTACAAACCGACGTTTCGGGTTATACCTTAAAAACAATAATTAAATATCGAAATAATTAAGGAAATTTTTACCTTAAATTTTTTTTTTTTTTTTTTTTACAAGTTATATAAAACCGAACTAAATTATTTTATATACGATAAAAAATTCCAAACGATCGTTAACGCCTTTAAAAAATAATATATACTAAATTAAAATATATATAAATCACAAAAATATTATACATTTTTCCATAATTTACAAATTAATCGGAAAATAATTACATTATATAAAATATCTTTCTGAATTTAATTACGTTATTATTTATTACAAAAAATCAAAAAAATAACAAAATAAACGTATTTAATAAACGATCTAACTTAAATAAACCTAAAATCAAAATATAACAAATAATTTTCGATATAATATCCGAAAAACATTTACGATAACGACGAATTGCCATAATAAAAAGAATTTTAATTAATATATATTAACGTATATAGTAATATAATAATAACCTAGATAAAAAATAATGAACAAATAAAATTTAGGTATCAAAAAAACTTTAAAAAGATTTAATACGAAATATATATAAACATTAATTATATAAATACCTAAAAATCTATAAAATCTTAAAACGCTTATAACCAATATATTATTTTCTTAAAATAAAATTAACCGTAGAAACAATAATATAATAATATAACATTTATATCAAAATAAAAATATAACGATATAAACCCTATTGAAAACTATAATTACTACTAGTTATAAAACGATTATAAAATTTTAATATATTTAACTTTATTATTAAACTTTTTATATTAAAAGAATTAACTATAAAAATATATTACGAAAATATATTCGTAATCGTTAATTAATTTACGAATTTTTTTTTCTACCTTATAACGAAAATACCGATACAAAATAATTTATATATTTTTTCCTTAAATATATCTTAAATACTTACGGATTTTCAACGGAAATTATATTAAACAAGAACATAACCTTAATTTTAAAAATTTAACAAAAATTAATAATTTAACTTAAATTAAATCACAAATTATCTAACGCATTTAAACCGTAAATAAACGAATAAACGGAAAAAACTAACTAAACGTTAAAAAGGTAATTACGATATTACGATAGTTACGGATAAAATAATTAAATCGAAAAGTTATTAATTATATAACTAACTTATAATACTAATTATTATAAAAGTATTAAAACGACATTAATAATTACTAATTTTAATTTTATATTAAAAGTTTATAAAAATTTATACGAAAAATTAATTAACGTTAAAGCAATTTTAATATTAAAATAATTAAAATAATTATATACCGAAATAAAAACAAAACTTAAATTCGTACGTAACTAAATAAATAAATATTATAATCTAAAAAGATTTAAAATTTACGTTTTTTAAAAATCTTTTTTACTTAACTACAAAAAATATTTAAATTAAACGATTTAATAAAAAAATCAATTTTAAATATATTAATCTATATAAAATTACCAAAGAATTCTTAAAAAATAATTAGGAATTAAAACTATTACCGAAAATTAAAATTTATTTAATCATTTATATTTTTTTATAAAGTTAACAATAAATACGATTAAAATTAATATAAAGCAAAAGAAAAAGTTTTAAAAAACGTACCAGTTTATAAAGCAAAGAAAATACTAGATATATAAAAACAAAACGACCTTATTTAATACTTAATTAAATAAAAAATTTACCCAAATTTCGAAAATATTTAAAAACTCGCAAAAAACCTTACAAACGTTTAATACCTTTTAAGGAACTTTTATTAATAATATTAAAGCCGCTAAAATTAAAATTTCAATTTACGTTATTTAACAATATTTAATCCGGTTTTTAATATCAAATTAATTAATAAAAAAGGTAACTTACGCGGATATAACTATTTCGGCTTTTAATTACCTTTATTTCTCTTTTAAACGTTTAAATCTTTTTTTCGCTTTCGTATTTTAAATTTCCCGACGTAACATTTTAATCTTACGTTATTATAATTATTTTTTTTAAATTCCGTAACCTAGCCAAATAATTAAATAATTTATTAAAATACTATTAAACTTTAAATAATTCCTTTTTAATAAAACGTTTTTAAAGTTTTAATCGATTCTTTTATTTATTAACCTTCGATACTTTAATTCGAAAAAACCCCCAAAAATTATAAAATTTGATATATTTAATATAATAAAACTATTTTGTAAAATTAAAATAAATTTTGCAAATTTCATTTTCGGATTTATAATAAAAATAAAAAAGGTTAAAAAATATATTAAAATTAAAACGGCCGATTTATTCCGATAAAATTAAAGCGTTATTACGTTTACGACGAAATTATTATTTTTTAATTCGATTAAATATAATAATTAGGTTATAAAATAAAGTAATAAAAAAGAAAAAAAATTTATTTACTAAATGATACAATAAATAAATAAATTTTTAAAGATAAAAATCCTGGAAAAAAGAAAATCGTATTATAATTTAAGGATTTAACCTATTACCAAACGGTTAAAAGATATATAAATATTTCTAATAAAAATTTTAACTTACGTAACCGGCTTAATAAGTTTAATAGAAAAAATAGAATTTAACGTTTCGAACCAGTTAAATAAGGGAATTAAGTTAACGGGCTTGACGGATTTAACAAAACTCGACCATTATAAATAGATCGAGCCAGTTTAAATTTATCGAACTAAAATAAATATATATACGCTTATTATTTCCATAGCTTAAATAGCACCAGCTTGTAATAATAATTAGTTACCAAAATTATTTACGGTTATTTATTATTACCAAACGTAATTATTACCTTATTACTTAGATTCCTACAATACCACTGCTAACATAAACCGTACGACTAGGTTTAATAGTTGGTTAAGCTTATAGCTATTACATAATACTTTTTGGCATCCTGTAATAACAGATTCAAATAACTTAATAATAACATATCGCATTAATTCAAATTAATCGGATTCTTTTTTACTAGATATATTATATCCAGGCTTGTCGTAAATGTTATATTTTCGTTCCTTAGTTTTAACCCTTTTATAATAACTCTTTCTAACTATTATTAGTTGTGTTTTTTTATTACTCTTTTTTTTAAGCTAGAAAAGCTTATTTTTTAAATATAGTAAGTATTTCTCTTTTTTAAAAACGTTGATTTTTAATTTTGTAACGCTTATTTAAAATATAATTCGTTTCGTATAATTAAATAATTTCTTTCCGTAAAAGAACATTTTTGTATAAAAAGAATAAGTTATTTTTGATTAAAAATTAATTAATTTAATTATTTTTGTTAACGAGTTATCTTAATAATTTCCAATCTTTCTTTATAAATCACGTTTTTATTTTATTATTTTCTTAATATTTTTAACGATTTTCGTAAGCAGGAAACGAATAAAACCAGTAAAATCTAATGGGAAAACGGTTAGCGTAGGTATAACTAAAAAAAAACCTTTAATTCGGAAAAAACGTTATTAAAATCGAATAAAATAAAACCAATTTTTACGAATCTAGATTTAATATTTTCGAACGTTATGGCAGTTTAACACGCGTAATAAAAGCCGGCGAGAAATTTTTTTTTGATAATATAAGTATAATAACGTTATATTAAGTTTTCGATATATAACGAATAAACGCGTTTTAAAAAAAAAATTTTAAAAACGTTAAAAAATTAAAACCCGTATAAAAAATGCGCGGGTATATAAAATATAATAATGTCGTAATTCGCGTAATATTTTTTGAATTTTTCGTATACGTTCGAATATATTTATTAAAATATTAAATTTTTTTTAAATTTAATTTATTTATTAGTTAACCATTATTATTTAGTATAATTTTTAATTAGCCGCCAATAACTAATTAATACGGTAATAAATTTTTAAATAAATTTTTATTATAATAATAAATAACGATAACGTTCCATACAAGCTTGCAAACCAAACAAGCTCGCAAGCCGTTTTTGTCAATATCTTAACTACCCAATTTCAATTGTTAATTTTTTAACACCAACAACATAAAGCGTTTTACAAAAAAATCTAGGATAAACTTAACCATCCAGGCTAAAAGATAAAACCAGAAGTTAAGCTTTAAAAAGCTACATTCTATATATGATATCCCCGAATCTACTTTAAAAACCCGATATCACGGTCGATACGCCCGAGCCGACACTATCTCCCAATTACGAAAATTAACGCCGACCGAAAAAAAATCCATTATCGAAAAGGTTCTTAACCTAAATACGCGAACGTTTCTTGTCCGACTTTAATACGTTAAAAATATGGCCAATATATTGCTGGCCTAGCGCATTATAAAACGCGTTAAAATCAACTGGGCGTCGAACTTTATTAAACGGCAAAAAAAACTCCAAACGCGTTTAAATCGGAAAATCGATTATTAACAGGTCCTATACGAAAATTTAAAAACGTTTCGTAAATAGTTCGAACTTATTCGGGCTATAATTACGAAATACGGTATCGCAAAAAAGGATATTTACAATTTCGACGAAACTAAATTTTTAATAAGGCTTTTTATAATAACGGGCATAATAATTACTAATACCGAAAAACGTAAAAAACCTAAATAAACGTAATAAGGGAATAAAAAATGGGTTATAATTATCCAGGCTATTAATTCCCAAAATTAAGCTATACCGCTATTTATTATTATAACGAAAAAAAATTATTTTAAATTTTAATACCGTAACAACCTATTACCAGTAACCGATTAAAAAATCGCATTAAGTAATAATAGCTGGACAACAAATAAATTAGGTTTCGAATAAATTTAGCATTTTAATAAATATATTCGGACGCGTACGAAAGGTTTAAAATATCTCCTTATTTTCGACGGTTACGAAAGCTACCATTCGATAAAATTTAAAAAATACTACGCCAATAATAACATTATTACGCTTTATATACTTACGCATTTTTCGTATCGGTTTTAACCTTTTAATATATCTTGTTTTTCTATTTTAAAACGCGTTTATTCGCGATATATCGAAAACTTAATACGACGCTATTATACCTATATTACCAAAAAAGATTTTTTCGCCGGCTTTTACGACGCGTTCCAAGTTACCATAACGTCCGATAATATCAAATCTGGATTTGCAAAAGCTGGACTTATTTTATTTAATCTTAATACCGTTCTTTTCGAATTGGAGGTTCCTTTAATTATGCCTACGCCGACCGTTTTCCCGTTAACCTTTACCGGTTCCATTCGTTTCCCGCCCGCGAAAACCCTTAAAAATATCAAGAAAATAACGAAATAAGGACGTTATTTGTAAAAAAAAAAATTGAAAATTAATAAGGTAACTTATCAAAACAAAAAATAATTAAATCGGTTAATCTTTTGACCAAAAGTAACTTATTATTTCTATACGAAAATATTTTTTTTCGGAAAAAAGTTATTTAATTACGTAAAACGAATTATATTTTAAGCAAACGTCGCAAAACCAAAAATAAACGTTTTTAAGAAAAAGGAATATTTATTATATAAAAGGGACAAACTTTTCTGGCCCAAAAAGAAGGGGGTGGTGAAAAAATATAGCTAATAGCAGCTGGAAGGGGTTATCGTAAAAGGGTTAAAACCAAGGAACGAAAGTGTGGCGTTTACGGAAAGCCTGGACATAATGCACGTACTTGTGTAAAAGTTATAGATACGTCTAGCAAAAAAGAATCCGATTAATTTGAATTAATGCGATATGTTGTTATTAAGTTATTTGAATTTGTTGTTACAAGGTGCTAAAAAACGGCTCGCGAGCTTGTTTGGCTCGCGAGCTTGTATGGGACGTTATTACTTAACTTTAAAAATTAATATTTTAAATAATTATAATTTAATTTTTAGCTTTTTTATTACGTTTATATAAAATTTTCACGTTTTTCGGCATTAATAATTATTATGCTCGTTATTAAAAAAAAAAAAAATTTAATTTCGTCGAAATTATAAATATCTTTTTTTACGATGTTACATTTTTTAATAATAGTTTAAATAAATTCAAATTATTTACGAAATATTTTTAAATTTTTAAAAAGATCCGTAAATAATCGATATTTTAATTTAAATACGTTTAAAGATTTTATTATTATTTAATAAATTCTAACGCTTAATTAATTTTAACGCGTTTTATAACGCGTTAAGTAAATAATAAATTAATTATATTTTTAACGTATTAAAACCGGATAACAAACGTTTATGTATTTAGATTAAAATTTTAGTCGATAATTAATTTTTTTCGATCGGCGTTAATATTTATAAAGAAAAGATAATATTGGTTCGGGCGCGTTTACCGGTAAAACAGTATGCTAAAGTAAAAAATGAAACTTTATAAGTAAAACCAAACTTTTTATAACTAAGTTTAAGTTTCGTTTTTAACCTAAATAGTTAAGTTTATTTTCGCTTTTTTTATAAAGTATTTTATAATGTTAACGTTAAATAATAAACGATTAAAAATAGGTAGTTAAAATAGCTAAAAAAAGTATTACGCTTATTAATATGTTGCGCTTACTGGTATAGCACGTTAACGTTAAATATAAAATTAATAATTATTAAAATAATAACGATATTAAAGGATTTTTCCCGCTAATAAGAGTATATTTTTCGTCTTATTATAATTACGAAAAGTACTAAATATTATTAAAGAATAATAAAACAATAATTATAAAAGTTTTAATTTATAAAGTTATTAAATTATAAAATAAAAAACGATTTAATTTTAAAATAAAGCGTTTATTATAATTTATATATTATTAATTTAAGTCCGTTAAGAAAATAGCGATTTTTAATAAAAAATGTAAAAATTATTAATATTAAACGACCGGAACGGTTTGTTAATAATAATGTTAATTCCCTACAAATATGAGATGTTGAAGTGTTCCGAACTTGTATCTAAGGTTGCACCTATTTGAAAATTACTTGATTGGTACAAATATCTCTTTTTTAAACGCAAGCGTGCTCCTTGCATAGTTTACTTGGTTAAGCAATTTACTGGCATAGTGGTGGGGTTTGACGGGGCTACAGGGTGGATCCATGGAATTGCCAGGCTGATGGCCTTCCATAGATAGTGTTATCTACATAACCCCGACGATCAACTGGCGGAACAGATCTATAACCGTCATGTAAAATTACGAACCAAAACAACCACAACCTCGAGATCGACCGAGTCCAGTCGCATCGGCAAATATGCCTGCCCGCAAGGCGCGCGCCGCTCCCATGGAAAACAGCCGCCCCAAGCGGGGGCCGAAGCCGTTCCCAGGGACGCGGCGGAAGAGGTGCGACCTCCGGGTGCCGCCGCCGCAGCCCATCATACGCCCGAGGAACACGTACACGAGGAAGCGGCGGACCGATGTGCTGATGTGGCTGATCCACCACAAGATCCCCGAGGAGAACCAGTTCCGGCGCGGCGACTCGTACGCCTACACGCGGACGCGCGCCGGCATCGCGCCGCTGCCGGTACACGAGGAGAACGAGCGCCGCCGCAAGTGGGCCAACGGAGAGACCATCTACCGCGCCCCAACCTACAAGGACGCCGAGCGCTTCTGGAAGGTCCCCGCCGGCTCCATCTGCCAGTGGTGGAAGAAGCGGGAGAAGTACCTCCCGCCCCACGAGCTCGAGCGCGCCAACCTCATCCACGATCTGTACATGACCGGGGTCCCGGCGAGAAGCGAGTCTTCCGCGGAATTAGGGTCCGCTACGCAGCAGCAACCCGCTGCGGCGCAAAATGGTGACCTCCAGTCGGAGTCTGCGGGTCCGGGAGAACACCAGAGCCCCATTGTGATCGACGACGACGATATGGATACCAGCGATGAAGGGGAGCCCGCTCCTGAGAACACCGGCATGGAAGAGTTCGACGACGAAGAAGAGACTGAAAATCAAGATACACAAAGCAGCCATGTCCGAAACGCCGAAGCGGAAGCAAATGGGACCGACAGCACCCAGCACGATGAGCGTTCTAACGGAGAAAACGAGAGTCCATCCGAAGAAGCCGAGGATGCAGAAGATGCAGATGCGGATGCAGATGCGGACGATGAGCAGCCATCAGGGGACATTCCTGGGTTTGGAGACGCTCAAGCTGAGGATTTCGACGAGACCCATGCTGCCATATTCCGAGTACAGAGGGTCTGAAACAGCGGCCTATCAACGGCAATAGTAAGTGGTCCGCGGATCGTTTTCAAAGCGCTCGTAGGACCTTGAATACGCATGGTCTGCGAGCTGCAACGACGAACACTCACAGTATATGCATAGTAATATGCGTTAGAAGGGATAACTGGACGAGAAGCCGCAGAGATAGGCCACCTGACTTCGGCGCAGCCAAGTTATTTGAGTATAAATAAGTTTACGATGGGTATCTTACTATAAAGGAAGCAGTAGGGATGCAGGCATACCGCAGATGCAGTTCGTATGTCTTCCTATGAGGCCACTTAGCACTCCTACATCTTTGATGAATTGTTTTGTAGATGAAGTACATCTAAGCACATCTATGAAGTGTTCAATGTATGGTAGAAAAGCGTAGTTACCTATCCAGTCGTTGTTCATAGCTCGACTAGGATGGAGCATCAACCGGGAGAATTCGACCGCAAACCCGCTTAGCAAGAACGGGCTGTAAGGAAAAAGCCGGAGAGCGGAGGGCGCCGTAGTGGAGACGACCTCCCGATACAGTAGTTGTTGGGTTGGGCGGCAGGTACCTACCTAGGTAGGTAGGACTAGGTATTTCTTATCGGGGTTTATTTTGACCGACAGGGAAGAGGTGGAGAGGGTGGAAAGAAGGGCTGGGGAGCGGGGGCGATGGCAGGTTCAAGTTTGCACCCAGAGCTTGAAAAAAGCAGGTGGGATGACGGCTGGACCTCTTCCCGTCGTACCAAGGTACCTCGAGGGAACGGTACATACAGGTAGCAGATAGAATACGTAGTTTTTCCCTTCCGATGTTCGAAGCTAACCGAATTTAGATAGGTCAATAGACTCCCAAGGCTCTCATCTGCTGGCAACCACCTGGACAGCTAGCCGGCCAGCCAGTCAGCCAGCCGGCCGGCCTTTCAATCCCGTCTCTCCCTCGAAAATGTCTCCATTACCAAAAAAACACCTCGTCAACCTCCAAATCTGTCTACCTCACTAGACACCCACCACCACCTCCCCCCTTTCCTTTCAATTGCAACTACGCTTGCAATTGATTCTCTTTTATTTCTAGAGGATCTCATATACCCCACCTAATAATATGTTTCGCAACGCTCTGAGACAGTCGACGCGCGCTGTGAGCGCAATCTCTGCGTCCGGCAGAGTGGCTGCCGTAAGTTTTGCAGACCTCCATCCACCCGAACCGCTCTTAACCCCATCGAAAATGCCCATGCGGTTATCTCTATAGGCAACTGCGGCAGTTATGGAACTCAATGGGGCTTGTAAAAAGCTTTTACGGTTGTTTTGGTAGCTTGCAGAGGTCCAAAAGAAAAGAGAGAGTATTGAAAGAGAGGGAGCTAGCTGCAATTAACAAGTTCGGACTCCCGGCTAACTGCCGTTTCTGCGTATAGACACGAAATGCCGCACCCGCTGCCACCGTCATCGCCCGATCATACGCCGCCGATGCGAAGGCTTCTCCCACCGAGGTCTCCTCCATCCTCGAGCAGAGAATCCGTGGTGTTTCTGAGGAGTCCAGCTTAGCCGAGACGGGCCGTGTCCTGTCTGTTGGGTATGTGATCAATGTGGGCCCCGGGTCTTGGGGTTTTCTTGCAAGCCACGACGACCTTCAATGTCTTCCACCCATTCGCATGGCCCTTTTTACACCTCGTTATCGTCTCCCCAACATTCCACTTGCGACGCCTGCGCAATCTCTTGGTCTTAGTTGCTAATTTCGATTGTATAGTGATGGTATCGCCCGTGTACACGGTATGGCCAATGTCCAGGCCGAGGAACTTGTCGAGTAGGTGGAACTATACTGAGAGTATCAAACAAGAGAGGAGCCTAATATGCTGTGACAGGTTCGCTTCAGGTGTCAAGGGAATGTGCATGAACCTCGAGGCCGGTCAGGTTGGTGTTGTGCTTTTCGGTTCTGACCGTCTGGTCAAGGAGGGCGAGACCGTCAAGCGGACTGGAGAAATTGTGAGTCCCGAGAAGAGGATTCCGTAGTGTTAAGAAGGACTGCTTCGCTGACTATTTATTCTAGGTTGATGTCCCTGTCGGCCCTGAGATGCTTGGCCGTGTCGTTGATGCCCTCGGTAACCCCATCGACGGCAAGGGTCCCATCAACACCAAGGAGAAGCGCCGAGCTCAGCTCAAGGCTCCCGGTATCCTGCCCCGCCGATCGGTCAACCAGCCCGTCCAGACCGGCCTCAAGTCTGTCGACGCCATGGTGCCCATTGGTCGTGGCCAGCGTGAGCTGATCATTGGTGACCGTCAAACCGGAAAGACTGCCGTCGCCCTGGATGCCATCCTGAACCAGAAGCGATGGAACAACAGCAACGACGAGACCAAGAAGCTGTACTGCATCTACGTCGCCGTCGGCCAGAAGCGGTCGACCGTTGCCCAGCTCGTCAAGACCCTTGAGGAGAACGACGCCATGAAGTATTCCATCGTTGTTGCTGCTACCGCCTCCGAGGCCGCTCCCCTTCAGTACATTGCTCCCTTCACTGGTGCCTCGATCGGTGAGTGGTTCCGTGACAACGGCAAGCACTCTCTCGTCGTCTACGATGATCTATCCAAGCAGGCCGTCGCCTACCGTCAGATGTCCCTTCTGCTGCGTCGTCCTCCTGGACGTGAGGCTTACCCCGGTGACGTCTTCTACCTGCACTCGCGTTTGCTGGAGCGTGCTGCCAAGCTCAACGACAAGCACGGCGGTGGTTCGATGACTGCCCTGCCCGTCATCGAGACCCAGGGTGGCGATGTGTCTGCCTACATTCCCACCAACGTCATTTCCATCACCGACGGCCAGATCTTCTTGGAGGCTGAGCTGTTCTACAAGGGTATCCGACCTGCCATCAACGTCGGTCTCTCCGTGTCCCGTGTCGGTTCTGCTGCCCAGCTCAAGGCCATGAAGCAAGTCGCTGGTTCGCTCAAGCTCTTCTTGGCCCAGTACCGTGAGGTGGCCGCTTTCGCCCAGTTCGGTTCCGATTTGGACGCTGCCACTAAGCAGACCCTCAGCCGTGGTGAACGTGTAAGTGCTTAGAATCAAATTCCGCTTGAGGGAAAAAGTACTAATCGCATTATCTACAGTTGACCGAGCTCCTGAAGCAGAAGCAGTACTCTCCCATGGCCGTCAACGAGATGGTTCCCCTCATCTTCGCTGGTGTCAACGGTTACCTCGACTCCGTCCCCGTAGCCAAGATCCTGCAGTGGGAGGCCGACTTCTTGGCCCACCTGAGGACCAACGAGTCGGATCTGCTTGCCACGATTGACAAGGAGGGTGCGCTCAGCAAGGACCTCGAGGCGAGACTGCGGGAAGTGACGCAGAGCTTCACCAAGAGCTTCACCTCCTAAATAGTTGATTAGGGAGCGTTCCGGGGGGGGGGGACTGTCT